>LGRX02029859.1:0-73162 GCA_001247695.2 Cymbomonas tetramitiformis
TAAGACCCGAACCCTGAGAGTTGGCATGCATTTCGAACCTCCCCACCGCCCTGCCCCCCACCAACCACCCCGAAAGTATTATTCCGCCACTCTTCTAGTGTGTTGGGACACCTCGCACGCCGCACGAATCGAAGCGGTTCGCTCGCTACGCCCTGTTCCGTCAGCGCAACCATGCTCGGGTCACACACCCCTCCAGTGCCCCCACCTACCACAGTCTACATCAACAACCTTTTGCACTAGAATTAGGGGTGTCCCGAGGGTGGGATGTGGCAAGGCGCGGTAGTCCCACATCCCACCCGATGTCCTTCGACATCCTCACCATGTTGCATCTTGCCTTGGGCAT
The DNA here is from genome assembly GCA_001247695.2 of Cymbomonas tetramitiformis. Taxonomy (NCBI): domain Eukaryota; kingdom Viridiplantae; phylum Chlorophyta; class Pyramimonadophyceae; order Pyramimonadales; family Pyramimonadaceae; genus Cymbomonas; species Cymbomonas tetramitiformis. The sequence goes on from LGRX02029859.1 coordinate 344, forward strand.
CGAGCTACACGCCGCTAGAGCACGCCAATAACGAATTGCAACCTACCTGCCGTCCCACCAACTCTAGGGGGTGGACCGTCATAGAGATAAGTACTAGGCTTGGTCGATCTCAATGTTCGGATCTCCGCTACTGTAGGCGAAATTATCGGTTTAACACAATTGATTAATCCAAGGACGGGGTGACTAAATTTCAATTGAATTTTCGTAGTGCTGACTAAAAATGTGATCCAATTTCGGTGAAAATGGCCCATAATTTTTTTAAGAATCGCTTGATGGTGGGGTTGAAATGGCCCCAAATTTTCGCCCAACGGGGCGAAAATTGGAAGTTGGCAAATAATTTCTAAGTATACCCAGTGGTTTAATTTTAATACACCCCCCGACTAAATAATTTCGCATTAGGCTTGTAGCGGCCATCTGAAATCCGATCGTGCGATCATCTCATCATTCGTTTATATTTTGTATTTATACAAATAATTTATACAAACATTGCAGTGATGAGTGAAATGAAAGACTACAAACACAGTTTTGAGTTTATATGAAATCAATCCGATCATGCGCATGAGTTCATGTCTTCATGACGGACTAACCGACGACGTTGCGCTGACACAATTGCTAGATATACTGGGCCGATATATGTATATATGTATATATATCTATTTGTTGTTATACCCTAGGTTAGGGTTTCGATATCGAAACGGTCGAATTGATAAGTTAAAACGAGATAAACATATACCTGACTAAGTTCACGTATTAGGTTTCGGCCTACGGGTGACGGTCACCCAGACTACTTTAGGATGAGGCAGGTGACAGATTCAGGTGTCAATGTGCCAAATACAGCACACCACCTAGGGTGGGGACCAAACTAGGTAGCCGAAACAGGAAACAAATGCCTACCGGGAGGCAGAAAAGTCGGTGCTAGTGGTTCAGTCAGGAGGCATTGTGTTAGGGATCGCTCAGTAAGCGATATCATATAGCACGGCTGTTATTGAACGATAACAACTCGCGCAACGTAAGTGTGGGTGATGAGTGCAGTCGCTTCTCCAGAAGTTACTGCTGAAGCTCAACGCTTCCTCATATACGCAATGCCCCGCACCTCTCAGGTGCTACCACAATTGGGTTGTGAACCCGAGGCATTGGTTGAACAATTAGTATCGGCTGATCGAATAAGGCATATGATACTCGCATGCTTGTTCAATTCATGCTTGAAGCGAAGATGAGTCTCAACCCTTCAAGACTAATCTTGCTTTGCCATCTCGATGCCACAACCTGGCCTCTCGATGACAGGTGTCACTCAAGGTGAGTGGATGACAGATGGTATGACTGTACATGTCATAGTCGACCGTACTGACGACTGTCTGTCATTATAATATATGACATGACACGACATGACATGACATGCCATGGTATGACATGTATGACATGTATGACACGTATGACATGTATGACACATATGTCATCGGTCCGGATAACCCTGATCGATCTCCCCTCTTAAGCAAGGGTAGGTATCGATATTCAATATTTTCGATACTATCGATATTTCGATTAATTTTTATTTATCGATAGGAGTTTTGTACATATCGAAATATTGAATATTGATCGATACTCGGGGACCACTTATTCATATCGATCGAATACCCCTCGCGGACTTATTCATATCGATCGATACCTCCAGGTCACTTATTCATATCGATCAATCATACATGAATAAAGTACCTTGATTGGCCAGATCGATTAATCGATACTCATATTGATTAATCGATCTTGTATAACCCAAATCTTGGTTTTTCGCTAAGACTAAGCCCCCCTCCTCCGCCCTGGCGAACTTGGGACATATATTCAAATCATCTTAAAACAATATGATACCGCTCGGGCGTCCAAAGTTCACCACTCGAGACCAAGTTTCGCTAGCTGAACCACACCATGGGTCGTACTCGTGGACAGGGCCAACGTGCACGCAAGACGAGACCGGAAGTACTGTTAGCCCAGGGAATCGTTGTAGTCCATCTCGTCCTCGAATATCACCGTGGACTCCCGGGCTTCGGCCTCAGACTGACCTTCGCCGGCTACTGATTGTTCTTCCAGCTCGGTGAAGTGCTGGCTCACGCGTGCTCTCCGAGTACGTCTCTCGGCTCGCTGCTGCTTCTGGAGGTCTGAAGTCGACTCCGTTGCTAATTTCCCAGTGGTGGGAAGGTGCCAAGGTGAAAGCCCTTTTTACTCCACACCTTTCAGCTTACCAGTACGGCAATTCCGTTCCTGGCTTCACCTTCTAGTGCTTCGCTCTAAGAAGCAGTCACTGTAAGGCCATTCTCACTCATTCCTGAGGTAATGAATCCCATAAATGATGAGACTCCTGCTTCACTCCACCCTTTCAGATTTACCAGTACGGATAAATCCGTTCCTGGTTGAATCACCATTCAGTGCTTCGTTCCACCAGGGCACTGTCTCCCAGAGTGGTCCAGAACTCCATAATTATCACGGTCGCTATAACTCCTGCTTCGCTCTACGCCTTCAGGTGTACCAGTACGGATAGATCCGTTCCTGGCTTTACCGTCCAGTGCTTCGTTCCATTTGGGCATTGTCTCCCAGAATAGCCCAGAATCTCATAATTAACATTGTCGCTGTGTCTCAAATGACTGCTGAACCTTCAGTGTCACAACAGTCTGCTTTACTCAACCTCTCCAAGCTTACCAGTACGGAGATTCCGTTCCTGGCCTCACCCTTCGAAGGCTTCGCTCTTCAAGACTGCTTCACCAAGCTCGGAATTACAGACGTCATGTCTGTAATAAAGCCCATTTTTGTTTTGTAAAAGTCTGCAGAATACAGTTCTGACGCCAGTGGTTAAGTGCAACTTCAAGGAATGCACAACTTCATATGTAAGAAAATATCATAAACCATAAATTGCTATATCATATAACACTGCTGTTTTCGCGGTCTGAGCAAGAACTCTCTTTTTCGGAACTCACTGTTACGAAGGCAAAACAAAAATGAGCGTCTGCTCTAACTTGGCAACGCCGCCCTATATGCTACAGTCACTATCTCCAGACAAGATGTAACACCCAGCCGTACTTCCGTACTCTGTCTCTGTCTACCTCACTGTTGTGACCGCTCGCGCGTATTGTGCTGCGCGTGCCATATGTTCGTCACAGGGACTACTGTCCCAGGTGTCACAACCCGGCTATGGTACACGACAAGCCGCGGTTTGTGACAGGCAGCAGGGCAAGGGTGGCCTGGTGGGAGCAAGTGATGGGAGCGAAATGGTCCGCGGCTTGAGGTATGGCATGTCTCCACAATATTTGGAGGTGGGTGCATGCAGTGGGGACCGCTGGGGGATGCGTGCACATATGGATTGCTGACCTTGTGCGGCCTAGACTGCACGCGTGAGTCAGGGCTGGGGTGGGGAGGCAGAGGAAATTTCTGGAAATATGGCACGTCGCGTCAGAGAGATAAGCGGGGGCACCGCTAATGCCACAGGCCCAAAACACTTATGGGACATTGTACACGTATCAACGCCTATATAAGCGGTTCATACAAACGCGTATACGATCGCAGGGGTGATATATGCACGGCAGGGTGATATATTTACAACAGGGCGATACTCTATATGCACATCAGGGTGATATAATATGCACCGCACGCTGTAAGGTACGGATATACTTTATACAACAGTAAACCGTATAAAAGAAGAATATTCTTTTTGAAAACGAACTATCGAATCCTTGAAGTAAAATTCTTTTTGGAGCCTTTTCGATATCCCCCACGGTCGTCCCACTTTTCTAACCATGTGAAACGATTTATTTAGGAATCGACCCTCAGTCATCTCGAGTAATTACCGGTATATGTTCAGCAATACACAATGTAAAGTGCAGTATGTGTAGGACGTATCTGAATGGGAGTCTACAAATCAAACATTTCAATCTAATGCCGAGAACTGAAATGAAACCGAGTCACTATGCACATACGCGGAACTTTTGATATGTGTGCACTACGACTTGCCCCCCCGTTGAGTTGCATTCTGGTTGCAATGCATGCAAATAGCCCACCCGGTATCTTCGCAACACGTTACACGGTACCACCACGTAAACATCCTAGGTAGTGTCTCATATAAATTATGATCAAGGGTTACAATCATATCATGCACATATTATCTCAACCGCCGTGTGCCATGCCGTATCAGGAGTGTCACTGTATGTTACAGCGACATCATTCGTTCTTAATGGAAATTAGTATTGGAATTATTCAGACTTTTCCCGAATCTTTGAAAACGTTTATTACGTTTCCATCGCCTAAGGCGTAACCGCCGAACGGATTCACCGTCTCTTATTATATTTTCTTATAGGCAGATTGTTCATCAATCCAAGCTGTCTCTTGGGGTTGCCGTAAACAAAATTCCTATATACTGCAGTGCCATACAATCTTTTCAGGAACCACAGAGGACACAGTGACACGGATATCACGCATCCGATTGATATCAAATATCATCACATAATTCAAACCAGTGCATCGATCAGCCCTGCTTCGTTGCCCCCATATTCTGCGACAGTAAGTATCCGCAACTAGCCTTCTCCCCTCCCTGCTGCTGCACTAAACGCATATGACCCCCCAGATGAACTGGAACTTAATCCGCACTGAATGTGTATATTCTGGGTCGTACATTCAAATCTAGGAAGCTCAGCAGCTCCAATTTTTTTGAGTTCACCAAGGGTGATGCCGACTCTTGTAGACATATTCTCGCGGAGAATTCTGAGACTATGTGACTCGGGAATCTGGACGGATCGCCGGAGAGTATGAAGCATACACAACAACAAATATGTAAACAACTGAAATTTGAAATTTGAGGAATGCGAGGCCGTATTTAACTCCAAGAAGTTATTTTAGCAACCATCCCAGTTATACGTCCACTTTTGGAAAGCTGTTGATAGGAGTTTCCGGAACACACTATACTCGCTCCAGAAAATAATATTGTCCCCGAACCTGTCACTTAAACGATGTTGTTTTGAAATGTTCACATCATATTTTCTCCTAGAAAAATCTTTCCATCTGAAATCATCATCAGAGAGAATCGCTCCAGTGATATCACATATCACGTGCTCTGGGAAACACGGTCATACTAGTCACGTCACAAAACGGAGAATGGGGAAAATGCACAGTGAATATTGCGCAATGCAATCAATGATAATAATACAAACTTGTCAGTCAACGCTGTGCACAGCTCACGCCATGCCACTTATGCAAAACCAGGGGTGCGTGCTTAGCATGGCGAGGGGTGAGCCGAACTTTGCCAAAAACAAAGAGAGAAACAGCCGGATATTGCTACTCATCCTTCCAATCGTGCTTGAGCGGCACTTTGCGCAGGTAGTACTGCATAACAAACCCCCAAACGGTAAATCGGCAACTTCAGCATAATGGCCGGAACACCAAAGGGCATAATCTGATTCCATCAAACTGCATCCGGAATCATCTTAAGCAAGACTGGCAAGCCTGTCGATACTGCAGGCTTTCCCATAATCGATGCGAACCTTTGCTCTTGTATGGGGCCCAATTAGGTTTGCAGTGATTATTGTCATATGATATATGATGCTAGCCGGTATTAACTGTGCCAGAATCGCTTTGGCACAATTATGATGCAACAAGCGAAAATGGCTCCGAAAGAATGTCTTCGCTTTGAAATGATCGGCTTTCACTAAGCACCCCGCACCAAGACCCCGGGCTGGAGATCTGATAAACGCATAGCCATCCAGCTCTAGGAGTGCAGAGTCCGAGGAAATGGCGGCATGATGGCCGTCCGCAGGGGGTCAACATGCCATGCTGAGTGGCGCGTCACATGATCCGGCATCGCCAGAAGCTGAAGATGCCAGGCAGATGCAGCGGGAAGCAGGCATACCTCCGGGATCGCCTCGGACACCTCGCCCAAGCGGTTCATCTGGTAGTACGCAGAGGTGCCTCGATTGACCTGCGCCCGCTCCCGATGGCGCCCGAGTGAGCAACCCTTGCGGCAGAGCTCCGAGCATCGCTTAGTGCTCTCTGCGCTCTCTGATCCGCAGTGCTCACCGCTGGCACTTTCATAGACTGTCAGCCACTGGCGCTCAGACTTTTTCTGGCGCCCCGCTCTGGCGCTCAGAACGAACGGGACTTTTTCTGGCGCCCCGCTCTGGCGCTCAGAACGAACGGGACTTTTTCTGGCGCCCCGCTCTGGCGCTCAGAACGAAGCAAGCGAAGAGGCGCGCGGAAGACCAAAGCAAACACAGAAGGGCAACCGTTCAGGCTCTGAATGAGTTCATCTAACGGCCGTAGACTGTCCTAGTCGAGGGGAGGCAGCTGCAGGGAACGCAGGCAACAGGAACCGCTGGATGCCAGCAGACAGACGCCGCTGCTCGGATCCAGAACGATGACCGCTCCGTGCCACATCTAATAGGATGGGGGAGTAGGAGGGCTCCCGAAGGGGCAGTGACCTCCGGCAGCGCAGCGCATGCGACACCGACCTAAATCATGAAGGCAAACACCGGAACTTCGGACCACAAGGGCTGGCACCGCAAAGCAGCAATGTGCCGCACTCCTCACACACCACGTAGTCAAAAGTCCATGGCGCCCAACACCTTTCTAAACTGAAGGGGTCGGGAGCGGTGTTCCCATATGCTTGTCGGACATGGCAAGGCCTGCTTCTGGCTGATACAAGAAAGTTGGGAGATGAAAGACTGACCAGGGAATTCAACTGGATGTCTCCACCAAAATACCGCGCTGCCTCACCGCAGATCCCCTCGCCCCCACATCACATACCCCATCCCCGGCTGACTGAGACATCCACCCGACCAGTGCCATGTGGCCCACTTTCACCTATCGTGCATCCGCTAGGAGACATGGCGGAACAGCCCTCATTGCACGACCAGGAGCACTCAAACTCCAAATGGCTGCTCTCTGCGTCGTAGATTTGGCGGGCATTGCCTCGATGGCTCGGCTTGGGGCGGAAACGATCCAGGCTCACCGTAGAGGCGGCTCAGGGGAAGGCCGAAGCCGAGGCCGGCGAGCAGCGGGCGGTCCTGTTCGTAGAGCACATTCTGGTGCATTCGACCCAGCACCCAAACACCCCGGTATTGATGCGTTACAGGACCCTCACTCCACATATTTCCACTGCGCCGTCGAAGCCCGGTCCACTCGAGGCCCTCCGATCACTGCGCCATCGAAGCCCGGTCCACTCGAGGCCGTCAGATCACTGCGCCGTCGAAGCCCGGTCCACTCAAGGCCTTCCGATCACTGCGCCGTCGAAGCCCATTCCACTCGAGGCCGTCAAATCACTGCGCCGTCGAAGCCCGGTCCACTCAAGGCCGTCAGATCACTTTGCCATCAAAGCCCGTCAGATCATGCACCGGAGCAGAACCACAAAATTCAGACAGCCTACTCGCGAGACCGGGGAGAGGGACGAGAGAAGGGACCGCTCACCTGCAGGCGGTCATCCTGCTTCACCGACGTGAAGGAGTACTGCCACACTTTCTCCTGAAGCTCGCGCGGGATTCCTCCACCGTGGTCTCGCACACACACCCCCACCTCTGTATCACCCCCTCCAATCTCCACCTGCCCGACAGCCCCACACAATCGACTCCTCTGCAACACTTCGGTTTCATCTTCGGTTCCGATGTTATACCCCACCTTGGCTCCTCGGTCTGGAGACAAGTCGCTCGCCGCACAGTCACAGCTCCGGAGGCAGCTCGTTGCATAGTCACCGCCCAAGAGGCAGCGTGTGGCACAGTTGCTCGAGAGACCGCGCGCCGCAGCGTGTGTCGCTCTGAGGTGGCGCGCACCTCGACAGGCGGCGGGTCCTTCGGATTACGCTCCATGGTGGCGCGGACCGCATTCTTCAGGAGCTCTCCTGCAACCAGTGACAACCGTTGGATCAGGAGCTCTCCTGCAGCCAGTGCCAACACGGCCGATGGATGCTTCCACAATGGGAGCACTTTCCCTTCAAAACGAAGGGCGGCAGAGTTTGTGCAGCTTCGACTTATTCCGTGCTGAACCATAGCTCCTCTCATTCCCCCGCATATCCTACATGGCGCCTCTCACGCCTCAAGCGCAGGGCAGCCGGGAGGCACTCCGCAGGGCCCTAAGGCCAGCTGGCGCCCTTACCCATGACATAGTGGATGTAGGCGGGGAAGTATGCCAGCTGTGCGTCGGTGTCGCCGTGCACCTGGACCTCGGGCGCCCAGCCGTACTGCGAGGGCATCGCTTTCCCCTCTCGTCAGCAAGATTCAGCCACGCTGACTGAAACCGTCCGCCATGCAGCGAGGCGAGAGCAAGGAGATGGCTGCCCTGCGCGCCACCGAGTGATGACATCGGAGGGGGTTCGGGGTGGTGGGCAGGGGCACCTCCTTCTCACACAGCTCTCGCGCATAGAATGCGGCCGTGTGGCAGATGTTGGCTGGCCGACACTCCAGCTGGATGTTTCCCACCCATCCATACTGGTGATTCCCAGGCTGCAGCGAGAGGTGCTGCTGTGTCAGCATGAGCGTGCCGATCCGAGCAGTCATGTTCCTGCGGACGAGCGACACCCCGGGCCGACCCCTCATCCGACCATCACCACGGGCCCACAATTACTGCAGCTCCCGCCACCATGCCCCTCATGGCGTGATGCGACCTGCAACGTCAACATCCGCCACCTAAAACCGAACCTCAAGCATGAGCAGACGTGATGCTCCGCGCTGCTGCTGCTGTGCAGCGTTACACAGAGTACCCATGAACACAGGTGTCCGCGCCCTTTGGCCACGACGGGAGGGCCTGCCTGTCCAGGAAGCATTCGAGGTAATTGCTGTGCGCCTCCGAGGAGATGCGGCCCTTCTTCCGCAAGTCGTGCACGGCAGCCGCTAGGCGCTTCAGGACCACCCCGTGCCTGTCTCCAAACCCCCTCGTCGTCTCATGCGCTCTCTAGCAGTGTCACACGTCGTGACGACTTGGTGAAGGTGAGAAAAGTGGACCGGGTGTACGTCACGGCGTTTCTGCAAGAGTCGGGGCAAGGAGGTCGTGCGACACCTTTGGCTGATGTCTTCGAGGAGGTTGGTCAGCTCGATGACCCCATTGGAATCCTGGGGCAGGCTCTCGCGTCCTCCGAAGTCCCCTCACACTCGAAGTCCATCTGTCAGGGGCAAGAAAAGGGAGGCAAGGGGCGCGGCGGCCTGGCCCAGGGAGGCAGGAAAGGAAGGGACCTGCGGGGCGGGGATGTGGCGTAGCTTCCGAAAAGACTCGAGATAAATGTTTTGCACCTCGTGAAATGCGGCAATGTCACCGCACCTGAGAAAACGCGACAGTTTCTAAGATGTTGGCACGGCTGCGGTGGCATCACTGAGGCAGCGGAAAAGGTTTTTGCGCCTCATGGTGGAACCTCTACATGGTCGTGATTGTCGTACACTTCACCACCGGCCACACAATGACAGAAGCCCGGCCCCGCTACCAAAAAAACAACAGAAGCGCCCCCGTCATCAAAAGCACAATGACAGATGTGCGCACCCCTCAGCAGCAGCACAATCACAGATGCGTCCCCCGCGTCACCAAAAGCACGATGACAGATGCGTCCCCCGCGTCTCCAAAAGTACGATGAAAGATGCGCGCCCCCCGTCGCCAAAAGCACGTTGTGTCTTCCCCGACCCCGCGATGGCAGAAGTGCACTCTATCCCCAAGCACACGCTGGCAGATGCGCTCCCCGGCCACCAAAAACATGACGGAAGAAGCACATCGTGTCAACGTCTGCACGATGGCGGAGGCGCGCCTCCACCACCGACCACTCGAGGGCAGAAGTGCGACCCATGAACCGACCGCCCGACACCAGCTGCAAGACGGCAGGAGCACGCATCCGGCACCGGCTAGCCACTTTGGCACATATAAGCGGCAGGGATACTTGTTACAATGACCCTCACCCGCAAGGACTTTGGTTCTGCTACAAAGACGGATGCTTCAGCTTGGTGTTTTGTGTCTGGGGAGTCCTTCCTGACGCCGGGGAGAACCCCGAAAGGCGCAGCTATAAAAGGCGACGCTTATGTTCACGTACCACTGCGGCAAACGCTGCAATTCATGGATTCGCACTGCATACCTGTGCCACGTGGCAAATTCATATTTTCAGGAAATATTCTCTAGGGCGTCAGCGCCTTCGCTATCCTCGATCAAAACGCCTGAAAGCGTTTTTGTGCCAACGCCTGTCCCTCTGGGATAAAGCAGTGGCACCCAGTATCTATTTCTGCGGTGATATTGCTCTCGGTAAGTGCGATCGTATCCAAATCTTGTTCATGCGATGATAAAAGGTTCTGCTTTGCCGCAAAACTTCCGAAAGTAAATCCATAGCGCGAAGATGCCGCAGGCACTAACAGTGGCAGAGTGCTCTTCAGGCTGAGCAGTCTTCTTAAGAGGTCAGCGAAAAGAATTCGTACCTAAGATTTTCAAAAATATAGAGAAACTGCTGATGCCGAACTGCCTGTGAGTCCGGGGAGCTTTGGGAGATACCTGATCGCAAGCTCGCGATGAACGAACTTCGCGACGTGAAGGCGTACTGATGGAGTTGGCCGTTTTCCAAACTCTAGCATCTGCAGTAAACTCAGTACAAAGTGCTCAGCAGAAAAATTAAAGCGTCATATTCGGGGTCACATTCGAGTTAGTTTGAGCTCATCATAGCCTTTTGTGTGTTTTGTCAAACAGTCTAAAGCTACTCCATAAATCTGAAGCAGAAGACAGATAGCAGCGCGAAAAGGAACCCATATTTAAAGCAATGAAAAGGCATGGTACGAAAGCACTGCCTCGCACTTCTTGACTTTACCTCCTGCATATTTACACTTGTTTGACCGTGGAGCGCTAGTGCGGTAGCCTCGTGCAGAATGAGCTCATCATAACGACTTGAAGGTATGTTTATCGTGTCACCCTTGTGTTCACTACGGGCCCAGTGCGGTAATTCGCTTAGTGTGCAAAACTGTTCTCGGGGGAATGCAGAAAACTGCGAGTAACAAGGTCGTTTTATTGGTGCATTCGCCGTGCTTCTCTGAAACGTCTGTAGGGGAAGTTTCCTAGAAATGCTACGAGTACACAGGCGTTTCAATATCCACATATTTTAGTGTTCCTCAGTAACATACGTAGCAAGGAAAACTTGTTTCTCCTCAATCGCTGTAAACAACGTGGTTCGGATAAACCGTCGCGTGGTTTTGCTTTTGTGACGTGCAAGCGACACTTTGCCTTAAAACATTACAGTACTGTAGACATACACATAATGATATTTCTAATGTGAAATGTCTCACGTCAGACGAGAGCTCTCGTCTGTCCCGCGAGCGCGAGCTGGGAGCCCGCGACACACGACAGCATGCGATGGGCTTCATGAATCATGAATTCAATATTGTATATTCATGATGTGAAAAAGATCCTGACCTCGCGATTCCGATTGGATATCCGATATGAATTTTACATGAACCTACTCGAGACTTCAGAGTTGAGTTCAAAGGGCTTCAAACACCGTAACACCCTATTTGCCTCGGATCTCAGAGGAGTGTCGGACGGAAACACCTAGCCGCTAGCCAAGGACACACCTAGGATCGAGCACTAGGATCTGAGACTGTACTGTAGCGATCCATGAAATACGAATTAGTTTTCTGCTCTTGGATTTGACATCTGGCCGTGGGCGGTGCGGTGGGGCACGGGCACCGGTGGAAGCTCCTTCGTTATTTACTATTTACTATTTACTATTTCACAAATCTTTATTATCTAATATTTACTATTTACGTAATATTAAATTATTAATAAGTATAATTCATTTATAATTTTTATTCTAAATTATTTCATATTTATTACTTTCGGCAAGGAGAATAAACTCAGTTTTCTAATCAGCTGCGGGCCTGCGGCTACATAGCCCAGCTTGCATGACACATATGACACATATGTGAATGGAACCCGGCCGGTGCAAGAAAACTCAGTTTTATATTCCCCTTGGCTTTCATCGATTCAACATTTATCCCCATAGCCATTCGCCATCGGATTGCTATCATTCGATTGCACGTGTTCCTAATCCAAAATCCAGTCACTGATGAGTTCACTCATCAGTAATGGACTATCACTAAGTAGGCCAAACCCTTCTTGACCATATAATCACCTCTTATATAAGGTGGTATCTTCGCTATGCCATAACCCCCTCTTTCAAGAAAGATCTAACTTGCGCTGCTGTCGGTATTATTGTTATATTACACGATCTGCCAACTCGAAACAGCATTCTCAATTTTTGTCAAGGGTGCACACAATGGTTTGGTATCTATCAGACCCCCACACGCACGGCAATGCCATCCAAACCTGAGGTCAGCACACGAGAATTCCATCCCAGCCGGCCACCATCCCCCGCAGCTCAATACGCCCTTAATCCGGAGATCCTGATAGACTGCAGTGACGATAGGCTCGCAGGGTGGCCTTTGTGCTTTACTAAACCGCAGCAGACTCCAAGATTTCACTCAGTCCACAAGTTTTTGAGACACAACCTGTCAAATGCAAATACAGCTGGTTGCTTCAACCCGAAATCTTCGCTATGCCATGCTCCAGCACTTTCAGTGGCGCGCCTCTTTGCGAGGGGCATGTTCGTCGCCCTCAAGTTGTCAAAGCTTCCCCAAGACTGTGTTGCAACCTTCCTCTACATTGGGTGCAAAAGCTTCTCGCGACAGGCCTCGCTACAGAGCGACTTCCTCGCGCCTGCGAAGGTGTGCTACGAGTTCGAACGACATCCACGTGTCCCAGCGCGTATGTGGGCAAGTGACTGTCTACGCCGGTCCGCGGTCCGCTCATGATGTAGCGCAGTATGTGCGACAGCGCTCACGTCTCATGTGTACACCGGGATTCAGCAGTTACGCTGCTCGCAGACATCGGGTTATCCGACGGACAGGCTGTTCAACGGCGCGTCCGACACTACCTTTCAACTTCCATCTTTGCACCGGGCTGGCTGATAGTTGTCACCAGCATGCAGAAACCCGATTTTCCGCAGAGCCGAAAGTATGGATTCGCAGTGTAGATTCGCTAAAAGGTTCGGAGGCAAGGAGGGTATCTGTTGCCAATCGGCGTTGAATGTAGGTTTTGAACCGGAGGTGCAGAGGGACTCTGCTGCCTTCAAGATCGTGGTGCACACGACATGCGAAATGGGCACTCGGAGGCCTTAATCAAGGGCACCTTACTTGCCAAATCTTGCTCACTCTGGGATCATGGGTGCCTTCTCAGGGAAGTTATCTCTGCGGGCGATTCCCGTCGACGTGGGAAAAGCCTCAAGAGTACTGAGAGGTGATGCCTGGTCGTCTCAACACCGTCGGCCCTCCTTCTCGCAGCGGCTTCGTCATGCAAAGCACTTGATTTCCGCACAGTCAGCCCAGCCATCTGCAGATTCGCAGTGATTCGTTCCAAGGGGTTGGATGCAGCTCGGCCTCAGCCTTGTTTTCGGGCGTTCTATTGGCTGGATCGCAGGTCGCAAAAGATGGTGGAGTCCGGTGGAACTCCCCTTGCCGACGAGAAGATGCAAGATGACACGGAGGTCCTTGGGGACGAGAGGTCAGATGAAACTCAGGTTGAAAGGCTGCGGCGGCGCACGGAGTTGGGCCTAGGTTTCCTGGATGAAGTGGGCAGCTGGAATATAGCAAGCTCATGCATTATCATCCTTGTGCTCGTTCTTGACACCTACTCGGGCAAAGAGCTCGCCGGCCTTTCAACGGTGCAGCTACCCTCGCTGTTTTCCACCCAAGCCCAATAGAAGACAGTAGTTGAAAAGACACTTTCTTTCAAGGCTCCTATTCTTGCAACGAAACTTGGAGTGAGCTCGTTGGGCCACGGTCCAAAACCTCAATGTTTTAGCAGACCTCAATCTATTACCAATAACTCCGAAAATATATGGAGGTCTGCAAAACTCCATATATTACCAATAACTCACAGCAAACTTCTAACCACAAGTCCAGTTGTGTCTACCCTCCCCTATCTCCTCACAGCTCCACAGGAACACACAAGACTTCGAATCGAAAACCCTAGTGTCTCCCGTAGCTTCGGAGTACCGTTTGTTCCCGTGCTTCCTTGAAGCATACCTTAGGTTCCTCTCGTTCTTGCTTGCCGATGGCTCACGTCTGGACTCGCCTCTCGTACTGTTACGTTGCCGCTGCTCACCCTCCTCAGTCAGCTCTCGGATCTATCCCGGAAAGTGTTTACGCTAGCCACACAAGAGGTTCACTTTCAAAACTTTTTGGTGCCTGCCGCAGCTCTCAAACGGTCTTTTCGAGATATCCAGAACGGACCTGTCAGCCATTGAGACCACCATCAACGGAATCTTCTTCTTGGAGTATCTCGTACGCTTCTTTGCCAGTGGCTGGTCCCTCAAGTACCTCACCTCACCACTGTGCCTTATCGACACCGTACTACTCCTCCCCGCCGCCTTGCAGATATTTGGGGTCTCCGACAATCTTGTGGACACCTCCAAGACCCTCCGTGTTCTCCGACTTTTGCGACTAGTCAACCAGTCAAACAACGGAAGGTGCAACTTGACCAGCTCGTTGCCCAATCAGCTTGCAGGAAGTGCTATGCGTACGTTCTAAGTACGTACAAGCATCAATTCGACTGCCTTCAGTGATGGATATGGTCCATCGCTGAAGCACTACATCGGGTACTTTGTGGCTTGCGAAGGCGTCGAATTCGATGTTTCTCATGCCACTCTCACAGATTTCACTTGCCGCTTCGATTAAGAAACCAATAGTATGCACCCTGCCAGCTATGGGTCGCCGGTTTTGGTGGCGATGACGTGCACACTATGCCCTACGGCTAGCCTGTTCAGGCAGCAACTCTATGCTCGTCGGAACTGCAGCTGTGTGAATCATGGAATGCCGGTTTTGGGCAGCAATCAGTTGCGGATTGAAAATGCAGCTGATTGCATTCTGGTGGAACATTGGAGGTGGTATAGGCTTGAGGGGCGTGACTTTCTCTGGCTCCTCTGTGCAGGTTTGTGCTCCTGCAAGGCGCAGGGGAAGTCACGGTGAAGTTGTACACGATAGTGATCGAGTTTTTCTGCATCTACGTCATCACCGCGTTTGTTGCGTACGAGGTGGAGCACCTTGTCAACCCGTCCTTCGGCGACCTCGGCGACTCTCTGTACTGGTCCTTCCTCACCCTCACTGGCAACGACCAGCCCTTTGACGTGTACACTGCTCAGGGCCGCATCGTGGCAGTGGCCAGCTACATCATTGCCACAGCGGTGGTATCCGGCCAATTTGCTCGGTGATCCCTTGCCATGTTCCACCTACGGCTTCTCCCGTTTCCCTGTTCCCCTGTGGAGTGCGTTGCCGAAGAGACGCAGCGAATTAATGTAAAGTCGCGGCAGATCTTTGCGTGTATCCCAGATGGGGCACTCGGGCTGCTGGAAGGAAGACACTCGTAGCGAGGCGGGCGCACTAAAAGAGACAGCTGGAAGCGTGGACCACCTTTAGCCGTGCAGTTGACGTGTTTGGATGCCGCCCTGATTCGGTGATGACCAGTCTGGTGATATGTGGGTATGTCCATTGCTTCTTTTTCATATGTAGCTTTGGCTGAAGGCCAGATTTGATTCCCCGGTGATATAAGATATAGCTGAAGGCAAGCGTTGGTTCCCTGGTGATATGAGATACAACCGAGGGTTAAATTTGGTTCGCCAGTAAGATGAGATATAGCTGAGGGCCTGATTTGGTTCCCTGGTGATATGAGATATAGCCAGGTTAAATTGGTTCGCCAGTAAGATGAGATATAGCGGAGGGCCCACGGTGGTTCCCTGGTGATATGAGATACAACCGAGGTGGTAGTTCGCCAGTAAGATGAGATATAGCTGAGGGCCTGATTTGGTTCCCTGGTGATATGAGATACAACCGAGGTGGTAGTTCGCCAGTAAGATGAGATATAGCTGAGGGCCTGATTTGGTTCCCTGGTGATATGAGATACAACCGAGGGTTAAATTTGGTTCGCCAGTAAGATGAGATATAGCTGAGCGCCTGATTTGGTTCCCTGGTGATATGAGATATGGCGGAGGGCGAGATTTGGTTCTCCAGTGATATGAGGTGTGTGTGGAAGGGCAGGATCCTTGCAACACTAGGGGATGATATGATGGCGCAGAGGAGAGCAAGATTCTCCGAGAAATGGACAGCGTCATCGAAGAGTTATCGAAGACGTGACGCAAGCACGGCTGTTGATAGTGGCAAGGCGTCGAGTGTACGTCGAGTGCGAGTGCGCTCCTTCAGGTGCGCGAGGCGACGGTGCGGGCATTCCATTGGCGGCCACGTGTTAACGTGCGCGAGGTGGCGGTGCGGGCATTCCATTGGCCGCCACGTGTTAAGGTGCGCGAGGCTGCGATGCGGGCATTCCATTGGCTGCCGCGTGTTAAGGTGCGCGGAGGCTGCGGGTGCGGGCATTCCATTGGCCGCCGCGTGTTAAGGTGCGCGAGGCTGCGGTGCGGGCATTCCATTGGCCGCCGCGTGTTAAGGTGCGAGAGGCGGCGGTGCGGGCATTCCATTGGCCGCCGCGTGTTAAGGTGCGCGAGGCTGCGGTGCGGGCATTCCATTGGCCGCCGCGTGTTAAGGTGCGAGAGGCGGCGGTGCGGGCATTCCATTGGCCGCCGCGTGTTAAGGTGCGAGGCTGCGGTGCGGGCATTCCATTGGCCGCCGTGTGTTAAGGTGCGCGAGGCGGCGGTGCGGGCATTCCATTGGCCTGTGCCAGCCCTGCACACCTCCACCTCTTTAAGGCCAAGCTTGTCTCACTACCGATTTGGATGCATAGTCCTTGTCTAGCCCGTCACACGTATACTAATCTGGCCTATACTATACGTACACTAATTCCTGAAGTTTCATTCTACCGTGCCAGCAAATGAAAATGCAATCGCCTCAGAATGCCACAAGGCTCCAATCTGCTCCATTCTGCTCTTGAGGTCCGCCCAGAACCTCACCCTCCGGTGTCTCCTGGTCAAAGAAGACCTTCCTCAACAGCCCTCCGAGCAAGCGCCAGCGTCAACGCCTTCCTGCTTCCCGGGCATGCAGGCGGTGCACGGACAGAAGGCCGCCAGCGCGGTAGAAAGCGCCGCCGCTCGGTGCTTCACGTTGTGGCAATAGTTGAAAGTTGAGCTGGTCGGCTTTCACTTCTGCAGTCATGCCACAGCCCTCCAGCTCAGTCCTCATCGCTGCCTGCTGCCCTGGTCAGTAGTGCGCGTCCCCAGCACGTAACACGTGACTCGGTGCCCCAAGAGGGTTTGCTGTTTGCCCTCGACTCCCTCGTCATGCCAGTCTCGGCCGCACCAAATTGAAAGCGCACGGTGAGGGAAACCGACGGTCGTGATAAGCTTCCTGTTTGAGTACGAGCTCAAGGTGGACTCCCTCACTGCAGGCGCCGACGCTCAGTGCCGCGCCAACGACGTCTTTGGCCCCCATGCCGACACCGGGGGTCTCCCTCATCGGCTACTGGTATCAGTAGTCCAGTAGTCCTAATACAATCGTGAGTCAGCGAAAAACCAAAGCGGTCTCCAGCTGCACCCGCACTGCCATCGATCTTGGTGAGCCCCCACGCGCCCTTGCTGCCACGTGTCGCAACCGAAAGATTCGAAGCCCTCCTTGAGCGAGGAGGCGCCACCGCCGTAATATCGTGGCAAGCGCCCTTTTCGTTACACGGTGCTCTTGCGCGTGGAAAGTGAGAAGGCAGGATACATGTTTACGCCGCGGTCTGCCACTGAATACCACTGCCCTTCGCAGCAGCCCTTGCGTGCCGCTCAGGGTAAGATCTGCACCCTCCCGCTGTACTCTAAACGCCCGAGGCTAGCAGCACTTTGTGAACAGCCCGGTGGTGCAAACTTAGTCGGCTCCACAAGGCGGCGCTTCTCCGAGTCCTCGGCCGCGTCCTTGAGCAGAGCGAGCAGGTGCTCAGAAGTCGTCATGCTGTCGGACCGCGCCCTCGCGTGCGACATCCGGCGGATGCGCTCCCCCCGCAGCGTCCGCATCAGCCGTGCCGCCGCGCTCTTCTCCACCTGGAGACCTGGAGAAGCCCGGCGGCGTCCTGCTGCTGCGTGATGACAGGGCGATGCAGCACCGCCAATCTATCCCGGTATCCCGGTGCCGACTGAGGTGCGAAGAGTGCAGATCGGAGCTTCGCTGCAGGTGTGGGTGCGCGCCTGGCTGTTGCGCGCAGTCCTCCGAGATGGATACCATCAAAATCGACTGCATCGCCGCCTTCGCGGTCCACCTGGGCAAACATCATCACATGCTCTGCTCTGTTGGCAGCATCCTCCCCCCGGATGCACACGGGGTTCTCCGGAGCACTCAGCTGCCGCTAGTCTGACAAGGCATCCGGCGCGGCTCCGCGTCCCCAGACACCAACTCCCCCAGAAATCCCACCCCACACTCGGCTTGAAGATCGGAGGCCGCAGTCCCCGGCAGTCCGGAGCGCATCCCCGCTTCCCCAAGATCCCATGCGTGGGAGCACCGTCCGCGGTTGAAGCCGCAGCGAGCCTCTGGACCCCGAAGAATAGTATCCCCCAAAAGCTTCAGGGCAAACGCAGTGAACGCAGCTCCAAGCCGTCGAGTTGAGAACAGCATCCCAAAGCTTCAGGGCAAACGCACTGAACGCAGCTCAAGCCGTCGATTCGAGAATAGTATCCCTCAAAAGCTTCAGGGCAAACGCACTGAACGCAGCTCCAAGCCGTCGATTTGAGAATAGTATCCCCCAAAAGCTTCAGGGCAAACGCACTGAACGCAGCTCCAAGCCGTCGATTCGAGAAGAAGTGTTGACCGGCTCATGGCAACATGCTTCCCATCAAGGAAGCGCTCCCATTCCCGTACCGGTGGAGGCTTCCACAGAGAAGAGAGAGGGCGCCACCGTTCTCTTCATGAAAATCATCTGGTGTCCTATGCAAATCTCCAGGCTTGCCGCGGCAGACCTAAGGGGCCCTCGTGGTGACGGCGAGCCGCCCTTCTTTAGGCTGTGACACGGCGTGCCTTGCACCGCAGAGTAGGGGCAGACCCCTCACCGGCCACGAGGTGGAAAGCAAGCTGCCGGCCGACCCTGTTGAGGCCGACCTGCGTTAGGCCCAAAGCGTTTCTTGCGCCACTCTTTCCACACATTTGCAGGGGGAACCTCCTGAAGCTCGGGATGGCCAATGAACCATCTACGCCGTCGCCAACCAAGTGTAGCTGGGAGCTGAGGGTTCGCATTGCAGCCAGCACAGAAAGCTGGAGGATCTCCTGCCCAGACCTAGTGAACACGCACAAAATATACAGCCGGGCCCGAGGGGAATGGCCGCAAAGCAAGGAAGGCGTGGCAGCAGTCTCTCTGTACAAAGAGCACTCAATGAAGGAGACAAGGAACGAGATGCATGCAAGAGAGGGCGAGTGAGAGTCTTGGAAACGGACAAACGCAGAATGCGCGGCAGAGGAAATGAAAAGGAAGCTGCAGACGGGTGGGCACTTCAATTTGCACGAGGGGGGACATCCGGAAAGAGCCCCGAGCAAAGCGAGGGGGAGCATGCACTCGGGAAATTGGGGAGGCAGCGGAGGGGAAGGCGAACGCTGCCAAGTGAAAGAGCAGATTGGTGGACGAACAAGAAACGCTGCTTAGCCAGACCTACAATTCTAATACTCACTCAAGTTTGATATCCATCCCAGATTTCTGATAGATGATGTACATGATAAATTTTAACAGCTAAGGCACTCGTGAGTCTATGTCACCGAAGATACAAAAAATGCGCCTCCGAGGCACCTGGCCTCGTCAGATGAGATTTCTAGGAAGTGACAGTCGCCACTTCTGCATATTCACTCTGTCACAGAATTCGATGACGATTCTCTGTAACAAACTGAGGACATCTTTTCCTACAAAGATAGATGACAGAAAATATATATTTTCTCACAGATTCTTTCAAGACTACAGAAGTCTATGCTTCACTGCTTCTGAACAGCAAAAAAAAACCAACAACATGATCCACACGGATGGGAGCAGAGGGGAAATAGAAACATAGGGGTGAGAAAAGGAGGAGTCGCGGCAGCAGGAGTGTAGGACCTGAGATGGGGGCGAGAGATGGGGGAGAAAAGTGTTACAAGATGGGAGCGGGACTGCTAATCGGTAAACCAGCCGGAACTAGCGACTATCCATATGGCGTTAAAACTGCAAGAAGGAAGCTCCTGGAAGTCTTGGTGAGTGCCCTGAGCGTGTTCTGGAACCTGTGATCCGGGGCATGGGTACATGCTGCAGCCGGATATGTTTTTTCTGGCATTCCATTAGTTTGGATAGTGGTAAAAGAAATCAGTCTTGGAAGCACACACGCACACATTCCTTCACTACCGAGCTCCGGAGAATCCGGATAAGTGTCACGAAGTGTGTGCTGAATCCTTTGATCCCTGATGAGCTTACATAGTGCAACCGGTCCTTTGTGGTTATGTGGTGCCAAAGGAGTTGGTCCATGGATACGCGCACATTCTGCTGCGGTGCGTCGACGACTACATCTCTTTGGTAAAAAGAATAGATTTGTTTGTCTCATTTCCTGATGGTCTTATGCTTTTTAAAAGCAGATTATTGTACCATTTACGTGAATGACTTTGCTGGCTTTGATCACCGGGAACAATGCGCCGTTACGCAGCAGTCTGAGTCCCTCCAGATGGAACTTCATACCCCAGAGTCTTGAAACTAATTCCAAGCAAACACAGTGCGCATCTACGGCTGCGCTAGTTGCTTCACGAGCAGCGCCAGCTCATGGATAAGCTGCCCCATTAGCCTAGCTATGGCTGCATCGAATAAGATCAAACTTATGAACGTTGCAGCGACCCGATCGCCGGCCCGGAAGCCTCCCCAAATATACCCCACCCTTATTCTCACAGATTTTGTCTGGCTTTCTTTCTTCTTAACACGCCTGTATACATACCAACCAGTTTGTCAAACCTCTCTATTTTCCTGCCGTGACGTCCAGTCACAAAATGGTGTTGGAACCCATATGAAGCTTACAATTGAACTGGTAAGTTGGTATGTTACCCGCAAGGTCTGCGATTAATCGCGCCTGATATCACGCCAGGTCCGCCTGGCAGACCTGGCATAGGGGAAATGTAACGCCGTGTCTGCCAAAACAATCGTAAAAAAATATCATTCAGCCATGGGCAGCAATACATACTTATAAAAAACGATTTCTCTGAGATTTGGCGAACCTAGTGCGAGGCGGACCTGGCGTGTAACAGGTGCATAGTCCTTCAATTCATGTGTGAAACCGCCCTACTTGGATGCAAACGGGGTGATTATGGGGTTGTGTCACATGTACGCAGGACACCATACCAAGGCAACAGCAGACCAGAGCTGCCAACGGCTCCACCACGAGATGGAGTGGATAACACCTGTGTTAGCGACTGGAGCCCTGAAGAAGTTGCCACCTGGCTGAGCGATATAGGTTTAGGGCAATACAGCGAGGCATTCCGGTCGATTGCATTGGATGGAGATATGTTGATCAACTACGTGGATGAGCGTGTCTTGATAGAGGATTTCGATATGGATTTACGAATTCATCGAAACATTATCTTACATCAAATTGATATGCTAAGGACTCTTCAATAACATGTAGTACACTTGATTTCAACAAATGCGTCCAGCAAGGCAAAAATGCTTTTAGGATAAACAGCACACAATAGTTGCTAACCACATGCGGTGCAGATACGGTTCATAGCTGAAGTTCCGTACCTGCAATGTCTCTGCGATTCAGGGGAGAAGTGTTGTTGCGGGGAGCACGAGGGTTCGAGGTAACTAGTTGTTGGTGTACTAGGATTGCCTGATAGCCCGCACTGGGAGTCCTAACACCCTCGGTAATCCTCTCGTCAGCTTGCTTGAAGAGTGTGGATCGAATCCACATGTAGGCAGTGCTGGGTCCCGCGGTCTGTACCATTTTCCATCAGTACCATTTTCCATTTGCACCCATGTTATTTTGAGATACAGAAACATGCATCGTATGAGCTCCATGACGTTATGGCGTACTGCGCAATAAGGTGCTGTCAGCTGTGTGGCATGCAGTACCTGGCCGTGTTGACCTCGGTCGACCTCTCCTATCCAGGCAAGCAGCTGTTATAACTGTACATATATGATCATCCCGGGAGTATGCAGCATGGTGCACGGCTAATCTCCAGACGGTCTGACACACAACTGGAATTTGACGCCAGCTGGCTACAATGTCCATCTCTATCGGCCAGCCACATCAACCTTGAACACACAACACCCTTTACCGCTGCCACTTCCATGGTCCATATTCCAGACTGGTCTATCGGTATATCAAGGTGTATTAGCCGTAATACTGTGCTTGCCGTGTCCACTTCATAGGCGGCGCAGTTTGTAAATACACGCTGGCATATGACATCATTTAGAATGGCTCTGCCCTATATTGTTTATTCACTTTTCCAAATTCATAAACACGCGGGCATTCGGCATGGCTGACGCAATTAGCACGTGGTAAATGCTATGTCGTGGGTTTGTATGATTCGTCGATTGTGTTTTTTCTTTCTTTTGTGATTACATGTCGCTCCTGAGCAATATGTGCTAACGTGATGACGAGCTGCATCGCTGATTAACATGGATGCCAAGCCACCCCATACTGACGTTGATATCATCCGTTGCAATGTGGCATCGGCGTTTCACTTCATTGCCTCAGTACCATGCAGTTTCCCGGATTCGCAGCTTAATACTTGATCGATTCAATTATGCCAGTAGTAGGAACGAAGTTAGCAAGGGGTACTGAGGGAAGGGTCGCTGCAGTGCACAACGACCTCACCTTGCGTTGTGAATATGCTGACATCGTGCTATTGCGAATACCAACATGCTTCGAATGTAGCAACTACGTCATCGGATGTACCTTCGTTTTCAGTTTTGTTGAGTTTTAGGTGTGAAACATTTTGTGAGAATGGTCAATTCGTTCCGTATCGATCCAAGCATACGCAGAGTCCTGTTACAGTTTATGGGGGTTGCCACATCGCGTCGACTTCATCTTATCATATGATTTCGGGCAAATACATATCATACCGACCACATAGATTCTGATAAAAGTCAGACCGATCTTCCCTTATTGCAATCTTCTTTGCGGTCATTGTCATTGTATGTTCTGCTGCTGTGGAGGGTAGTTAGGCACTAAAGAGTTCCAAATATACCTCGTCATTGATGTTTCTGTCCCAATTCTGTTTCCCAGTGTAGAGATTGCTGGGGGGGTGCTAAGTATGCTCATTGTGAGGCAAGAGCTGACACTACTTAATCACGGCTGGCATGCATCATCTCAACCATCTGTGTAGAGGCTCTTCCCATTGCTACCAGCATCGTCCCCTCACACTGAAAGATGTCCACTATAGTTACGTGGCTGTGTTGGATGTGTTGGCTGTGGGACAGCGATTGCAAGAGTACGAGTGATGGTGGGATGTCGGTCACTTGCGGTGCCAGAAGGTCCCCATGATGTGGTCCATGCCAGGGAACACGCAATTGTAGTTGCCTGTGATGGTGTGATGCCCTGTATGGTTTACAATGAGCCATCTCCATACCGCCGACTGTCTGCATAAAGGCACAAAGCAAGCGCGGAAGACCCTTCAAAACTTCGGGAAGATTCAGGATGCCCTGAACCGTTGAATTGAAATACACAATAAGTATAAACCCTCCTCCCCAAAATTTGCAACTCTTTGCATCCTGAGGAGCGTAGAACGCAGTCGGGCGGGTCGGGTTGATGCCGGCGCCCAGCAGTTGGGTTCTTGCCGCCCCACTTAAAGGAGAAGCTGCTACTTCCGGAATCACAAATGTAAGCAACTCAAGCAAGCAAATCTCAGGGCATGTACTATCTGCTGGAAACCTACTGTCTTCGCTCTAAAGTTGCCAAGTTGTCATGAACATATTCTCCGTTCACAGCACAGCTCTCCTCGTCGCAGAACCGAGCACCGCAGCCTGTTGCAGACCATCCACGGCTACTCCGCAGGGAGATCCTTTGCAGCCAATACTCCAGCATGACTTTTCCTCCTCTCAAAAATATCGACCTTCCTCACTGTCAAGATACATTCAAAGGATACGAGAATAGGTATCTGCGTCAACCTGGGCTACACAATTTGGTTCATGTCGCGACCTTGCTTTCTCACAGACTGCTATGATGAGACTGTTAGGACCCGGGGGGTGCGAAAGTAAATCACGGCAGCAGCCAGTTAAGACCTAGCGGCAGTGCGTAGGAGACTCGGATCGCGCCTTTCTGAAGACTTTATGCTCGAAGCAAACGGCCTAGATCTGGACGGGGATTGTGTGCCATGAAGCGCACCTAGGAAGCCAGGGCGTGTATCCGAAACTCTGACTGTCTGATATGGTATCGCCGCCGTTCATCACTATGTCGTGAGTGTCCGGATGTAAGGTGTTCCAAAGACCGGAGTGGAGAAAAGACACAACACACATGCACGGTATAGTATACCTGCATCATTACCGTACAACAGACACGATAAGAAAGCACTCGCAGGACTGGCGCTGCTGTCACAGTTTGGCTTTGCAGCTGGGCCCCTCGGACTTTGTGACCGGAGGCACCGGTGGTGTGTTGGAGTTCATAAGTCGCCATTCGTCAGGCGCACAACTCATTATGCCTTGTACACTGATGGGAAGGTCACAATAAGTTTACATAGGAACTCAGTCGAGAGGCTAGAATGAGAAATTTAAGAGTTGGGGGCAACTTGGGGGTAGCTCATACCAGTATGGAATTTCCAGCTGGAGGCAGAAAATCAGCGTACAAAGCAACATGATATACGTGAAGAATATCCCTGCCGTTGCGGAGAGCGGGAATTGGACGGCGTCGATATTGAAACTTTTAGGCATTGTCATGTCACGATTAGTCTCGCGGTGATGGAGCAGATGTACTTCGTCGGTGCGATGCATGTAGTATTTATGAATGGCCCATTCCGTCGAGGTCGAAATCGCATACGTGAGGACCGACAAGCGGTAGATTGGGGATAGATCCGTGTGAAATACTGTCGCGAGGAGGAGACTGGCAATACCGAGTGACGTTGCGTGGCCGAGGGGAGCCATCTTTTTCCATCCTGAGGGCAAGTAGAGAGGATCGATTTCCGTCTCAGGACGCACGTTATCCGCGGCTGAAGTACACTGAGTGGGAGGTTTTCTCTTGGCTAGCGAGGTTTTGGAAAGAGAAAGGCGGTGATCGCGGATCGGGATACGATAAGAAGTTTTTGCTAAGGACGTGTGCACGCGCGAGAGGGATGGCAAAGCCTTGGGGAGATAACTCCTGGCACCGCCGAATACCACCGAACCAACTCACGCAGATTTCACGTGTTCTAAGTGGAAATGAGAACTGGCAAGCTGTTGTGGGCAGGGTTGGGTGAATATAAAGTCTAGATGTTCACACTGGCGCTGAGCTTAGAGAAGCCTTTTCGTTTAAGTACAGCTAAGTTCTCGGAACCTCCTGGAAGTTGACCGTTCGCTGCCTTCTCACGCACCATTGTCGCGAAACGGAGGGGCGCCGTTTGACCCGGACGTGCTAAGACTCGCACTGAAGACAATTATGACGTCAGACTCAACCCTTTTCGCAGCCATGAGCTGACGTTCTTTCGCTAAGTATTTCGAGCTCTATCAGTTTTAACGACCAGGTAAAATGGTGCGCGGTTCATCAGGAGAAGATCAGAGATACCTGCGGTCTGACTTGAGGATCGCGTAAGCCTGATGCTGGGACCTGGCTCCTCCGCAGCTGAGCAGGCTACTGCAGACCTCCATTGCGACTGTTGAAATATTCAAACCAGTATTTAGAACCCATTATCAGAACTGCCACACTCTCGAACAAATCAAGCGACTAAGTTCAAAGGTGTACAGTAGAGCCTAACGGGATGATTTGCATTGCACGTGCTTTCTCAATGGTGATATTCAAGAACGTGTCCGATCGTGATCAGATGTTTTGTGCATCAGGTGTTTTGGTTTCAGAAATGTTATCAATTTTGAGAAGGGGATGGCATGGCATGGCATATGGCATGGCACATGGCAAGCAGCACGCAAGCTTAGCATTGAATACCTTGACAATCAACTTTGTTCAATATTGTGGCCTTCCTGTAGGGCTCGGGCTGCGGTTAAGCTCTAAGTTAGCGATCGAAATTCTTATTAGGCAAGTATTTCGCTCTTATTAGCACTGGAACGCTCTCGGCATTTATTTGTTATTAGGCGTGTTAGATTGCGAACTCAAAAGATCGCTACCTCGTATCTAAATATTTTTTATACGATACACGTGTACAATACACTGTGCCAGATATCTCCAGTCGACGAGTCGAGAGTATGCAATCGTTCAGAACCAGATGGCGGTTGGCAGATAGGGATACGGAATGAACCGGTACAGTAGCGATAGCGGTATGATACAGTCATGATGACAGCGTGTCACCTCATATATAAATATACGAGTTTTTTTTTGGACTATTTTTTTGTAGTTCTTCAGACTATCAGACTATGATCTACCGGCCCCCCTCGTAGAAGGTCCAAGCTCCCCCTGCCTTGTCCGCGCCCAAAAGTCCCCCAACTCCCATACATAAGCGGAGCTCTTGAGTATGGGGATTATCGGAGACGCCTCCAAGTCCCATCGCCGCCCTCCCCGCCGTGGGTTGCCTATAACTGATGGAGACAGTGAAATAAATATACATCGGCGATACTGAATATATATATATATATATGTTGAACTGAGCTCCTAAAATGGTGCACAACTGGACAGTGGGAAACAGGCCGGCGATCACTACAGTCTAAGATGGGATAATAGAATACAGAGAGTGTTTTATTATCAGAGAGCAAAACCCGGAGGGTGACCTGGAACCGCTCAGATTGAGGGGTGCCAAATGAGGGCGGAGGTGCCCCCCAGTTGATGAAGACAGTGAAATATGTATAATATATATATTGAGGTGAAAAAGAACACAGAACGCTCAGGGAACAACAAACGATCACTGCAGACTAAGATGAGATAATAAAATAGCTTTGGGGTTTTATTATCACGGAACGGCAGCAGGAGCAAGCTGACGTGGCACCTCGGGTCAAGGGGTGATCAGAGAGAGTGCGATTGCCTCCCACCTTATGGGGGGGGCTGAAAGTCCCATCTCGCATCACCAGTGTGGGGGGCCAAAGTCTTTGTCCCCATGAATAACCTCGAGCACCCTCGGTTATAACCCCTGTTCTAACCTAATTTGGACCGCTTCGCGGTTATAACCTGCGGCGGTTATATTCAGAGTCATTTTGCCCTAGATAGCAGAGTTATAACCGAGGTTATAACCTAATTTGACCCCCCAAGGTTATAACCGGTTACGGGTTACAGGCAACCCAGCCCGCCGCCCACCTTTGTGCCCACCTTTGAGTCAAAGGAGAAAGGACATAAAAACACGGCATTTTTTTCTTTGACGAACGCTTACACTGCGCGGATATCTTACACGCTTACCGCGCTTCGCTTATACGGTGATATGCAATGGCGGAGAGTGTAAGCACGGACTATGCTTTGCTACATTTGCCGCTCTCGTATACGTAGACATCTCGCCACCATCATGATTGTGGACACCGCGCATGTCGAGCGGATTGTGAACCTTAACGAGAGTCGTCATGACTCGCGCCACCCCCCACATGTCAGATTGCGAAAATGGTCACGGAGTATCGCAGGCTCTGCGTCTGCAGAATTGGATTCAAAAAGCATTCTGAAGCCGCGGAAAGGGAATCTTCAGACGCTTACCTGTCGCCCTTGTCGACAAATTAAGAATTTATAAATGGAGGAGACGCCGAAGGCCATGGTTGCATCAGCGTAGTTGGGAATTGGGCCATCCAAGCCCGATGCCATTAGATAATTGTCGACTTGATCCGTCGGTCGTATATATTTATCAATTTAAAATGAACAAATGCAACGTCAGCTGAGATATTTGTTGGTGACAGGTTTCTTGCGTTCCAAATGGTGGTACAGTGATCAAACAGGAGATATATGAATATATATATGCTGTTTTGTAACTGTAAAAATGCAGGTGTGCTGGCTCTTGGAATACTAAAGTCAGATAAAATAATATGATGTCTGGCTAAGTGTTTCGGGAGCCTGGCACTGTGACACAGGCAGCACTGCAGGTGACATCCAGGCGAGGGGTGAAACTAAGGGTGCACCACTGCTCCCCCCTAAGGGGGGGGGAAAGTCAACATACCCGTGACACCACCTCACCCCGAAGGAGGGAGGTGCACTGCAGGGCCAGCCGGTACACCCGGACAGGCGGCTAGAAGAAATGTTAGAATGTTACTCGGAGAGGCCTTTTTCAACCTAGCTAGAAGCAATTCCATGCATGGCGCTAGTACATTCTCACATCTCAAGCCCGAATCCAATTTTAGGGTTGTGGAACCTCCCCGCTCACACTGCCGTTGATCTTGGGCAGCCATACAGGGGAAGAGCGGAATGCCGGCCAATCGGTGTCGTCCTCGTCGTCGAAGACGGCGCCGTAGCAAGCAGGCTCCTCGATGTCATCAGGCAGCGGATAGGCGGCATCGTCCGTGGTTGGCACCACCAGAGAGCCGCTGCCGACGGTGTCGATCACATCACCCGCAATTGGTGCAGGCAGGGAGAGGCGGGCGGAGAGGGCTGCCGCAGTAGGCTGCTCCGCGGGTGGAGCCGGCGGGTCCACCGCAGGGGGCGGTGCCGTGAGGGCGGCGGCGGATGCATCAAGCGGCGGGCGGGCAGTGGCCGCTCGCGATGTCTCCAGGTGCCTGTTGTTCGCGAATGCCTCGACGCACACGTACGGGCAGGCACCACGGGTGTCGGGGTGGGAGTCCGTGACGTGCCACATGCGGAAGCAGACAGTGCAGGGAAAACCCGTGCCCACCCACTTGAGGTACATGGAGTTCGGGGAATCGGACGTCCACTTTCCCTCCAAGGGCGCAGCCGATTGCTTCTGCATGCGAAGGGCCATGGCAACAGGGGAACGCGGAGATGGGTTGGGCCTCTGGGGCGCCTGCTTAGGGCGGTAGCCAGAGCCCTCGGGCGGGATGTCGGGAGCGGCAGAGGACGAGAGTGTGGCAAGGGGGCTCTCGTCCCGAAAGGCGAGGCGGATGCGGAGAGCAAGGCGGGCAAAAGTGAAAACCGCACCCGCACGTAACTCACGCAACACCACCAGGTACAGAGGGGCGACGTACGGTGACTGCTTGGCGGACTCGGACAAAATGTGCCAGAGGTCCATCACGCGGTCGGGGTCGCTGTACGCCGGCTTAAGCTTCTGGTGGCGGTCACCAAGCCGTCGAATTAATGCAAGTTGTGGGGCGGGGTCCTCGATCTCGGTGAGGACAACCGCCCTCATCTGGGTCCAGAAGCGCATGCCGTCCGCGTCGGGCACACCCTCCACCTCGTACCGTAAGCGCTGAAGAGCGTAGCGGCCGTCAGCAGGGTGGTGGCGGGCACACTCGTGGTAGACGCTCAGTGCGTTGCCACGAAGTGGGTGCGGAAGGATGCTGAAGAGGATCTCGTTGATGGTGACGTGGTAAAAGTCATGGTCGTGCTCGAGGTCCAGGAGCTTGGCCGCCTCGCTGTAGGAGACGGGGTACAGCACGTGAGCCAATCCCGAAAGGAGGGCGTTGAAGTCCACGTCGGCAGTCGTGGTGTCCAAAGTGCAACCAGTGGGCATTTTGAGGCCAGTAGACTTCAGGAACGAGATAAGGTCACTCCCATACTGGAACGCGTAGGCGAGCTGCTCGATGTACTCATCCTCGCGCCCCTCCTCCACAGGCGTGGTGGTCAAAACGTCGGGATCGTTGAAGTAGTCGAAAGCCGTAGGGGCGTTGACCGATGATGTTGGCTTTGAACGCAATGAAGATGTTCCAACAATTCTGCGTGGTCTACGGGACGAGGCAGGGGTAGACTGCGATTCGGAAGGTGAATGTGACGGTGTACCGCCCTGATGTGTGCGGGCAGCGCGCAGAGCGGATGCAAGTCCCTCACGTCGAGTCGAAGCCATTGTCGCGGAATAAAATATTGCGGGTCCAGTTGTAACTTCAAGCACACGAGGTGTGCAATAAAAACAGCTGAAGATGTCGTGAAAAAGATGTCAAGATGTCGTGATGTTGTTTGCCGTGCCGTGACGTGCTGCGAGTGGTGCGGTGCGGCTGATGTCGTGTTGCTGCCAAAAGATGTCGATAGAGTCGCAAAAAGCGAAGCGGACCAGAGAGACTAATAAGCCAACACGAAAGGTGCGTGGGCTATAACCTGATCAAACAGGAGATATATGAATATATATATGCTGTTTTGTAACTGTAAAAATGCAGGTGTGCTGGCTCTTGGAATACTAAAGTCAGATAAAATAATATGATGTCTGGCTAAGTGTTTCGGGAGCCTGACACTGTGACACAGGCAGCACTGCAGGTGACATCCAGGCGAGGGGTGAAACTAAGGGTACCACTGCTCCCCCCAAAAGTCGGATACCGTGATACAGATTGCGCTGTCCATCCGGTGCATCCATGTCGGATCCCGATGGAATTTGAGATGGAATTATTGCCATCGACCAATCATTTTGCGCGCATTTGATGCCATCTTTCGTAGAATGTCCCCCAGCTCACTGGTTTCATATTTGCCACCACTTTCGTGCACGTGTTTATGTTTGCCTAGGTTGACAGGCAGATTATTAGCCTTGCCATTGTTTAATCGTGTCTTTGTTATGTCGCTGATTTGGGGAGTCATGTCAGGATGTCTCTGTTTCCTGCTCCTTCGAGCAAACAACGTCCGAAACCACACAGAGCGCCATACACTTCGCCGTTTCGCAGCCTGTAGGTGTCTTCTTTCTCCTTTAATTTCGATTCTTTGATGTTCTTTTCCTGAAAATTAAACGGGCCAATTGATTCGCGCTCGGCACGCGCAGCGCCCTGACTGAAGCTGGAAAAAACTGCTTTCCTTCCAGGCAAGAACTCAAAAAAGAGCGCTGGAAATGGCTTCCAGAGATCTCAGTTAAAGTCTGAGTTGCCACACTTCTCAGCTTCCTGCTAGCTTTATTTAGCTCTTGCCGATCGCTGTATGCGCGAAGCTTTGGGTTCACAGAATCTTCTGTGAGTTTAGGACCATGGTTGATTCCGTCGTAAGCTTGCTTGTTGAAACGTCTGCGTTTGTGATATTAGCTCAACAAAGAGCGCCGAAGAATACCTTCGGAGATCTCAGTTTGAGTCTGAGATATCACAGCTTATTACTTTTCTTATTATCTCCTGGCTGCATAGCAGTCCTACCCAGTTAAGGCACTGCAAGATTAGTGTTAGTGTTAGTGTTAGTGTTGTGATATTAGCTCAATAAAGAGCGCCGGAGAATATCTCCGGAGATCTCAGTTCGAACCTGAGATATCACATCCACTTCTGATCGCAGTAGAGCCCTTTCTAGATAAGGGCTTTCTTTCATTTCTGAAGTCGGCCTTGCGGCATACTCTGCCGTTGCATGATGTACCGCCCGTACACCCAGGTTTGCATTCTGCCTTACCGAACATTGTGATGCACAGCACGATCTATGCCTACAACACCGACTCAAAACTTGGCCTGACACATTAACAGGGGCTGCAGTCTGACCGGCTAGCAACCGGTCAGTTCAGGTTTGAATCCTGATAGCACCGCAGCTCGGGTGCATACTCTCGGCCCCGAGATTATGTCCCTGAGCCTCATCTTAAGCATACTAGCCGCTGCGGCACAACAAGATCTGTGCACGGAGTCCTACAGACCCTACAAAATAAGGATTATTCCAAGGGCTTGGACCGTCGGCTTGGAACCCCATAGGACCCGGTAGGACAGGCATGTGTTTGAGAGGCGTTGGCGTTAACACTGGGAATTCCAAGGGCTTGGACAGCAAATGTCCAGGTCCAAGCCCCGTCCAAGCCGCGGTCCAAGGGCTTGGACCTGGACATTTGCTATCCAAGCCCTTGGAACCCCCTTGGAATTTACATAAAATTCCAATCGGTTTCCAAGCCGTTGGACCGTCGGTTTGGAATACCGTAGGACCCGTCTGGACCGTCGGCTTGGAACCCCGTAGGACCTGTTATGATTGATGATTCCAATGGGGTTCCGGCGGCCTGGACGCGGCTTGGACCAAATAATAACGACATTCCAAACGGGTTCCAGCGGCTCGGCAACAGCTTGGAACGCATTAGGACCCGTTTGGACCGTCGGCTTGGAACCCCGTAGGACCTGTTATGATTGATGATTCCAATGGGGTTCCGGCGGCCTGGACGCGGCTTGGACCAAATAATAACGACATTCCAAACGGGTTCCAGCGGCTCGGCAACAGCTTGGAACGCATTAGGACCCGTTTGGACCGTCGGCTTGGAACCCCGTAGGACCTGTTATGATTGATGATTCCAATGGGGTTCCGGCGGCCTGGACGCGGCTTGGACCATAATTATAATAACGACAATCCAAACGGGTTCCAGCGGCTTGGCCATAACTTGGAACGCGTTAGGACCCGTTTGGACCATCGGCTTGGAACCCGGTAGGACATATTATGATTAATGATTCCAAAGGGGTTCCGGCGGCCTGGACGCGGCTTGAACCATATAATGACGACATTCCAAACGGGTTCCAACCGTTTGGACTGCATTAGGAACCGTTTGGACGTCGGCTTGGAACTCAATGGGACCTTTTATAGTGGTTATTTACAAAAATGTTCCAGCCACCCGGAACTACGGTTCCAACCGTAAGGACCGGTATAGGTCCATCCGCATGGAACTATGGTTCCAATCTGTTTTTGTTCTATATACATACATACAGGTATCAAGGGCTTGGAACCATTGGTCCACGAGCTTGCTATTATGCATATGCAGTACAAAGGTGCTATTGATATGTATTGCTGTTTGAAATATTTACACAAAGAATCGTAAAGGTTCTCTATTGCTTGGTCTGGGCTCTAACAAGCTCTATAATCTGACAAAAATAGCAGTCATGCTGCCTCATCCTCCTCATCCTCCTCATCCTCCTCCTCATCTTCCTCATCCTCGTCATCATCTTTACCCTCCTTTTCGTCGACGACCTCCTCACCCTTTTTCTCTTCCTCCTCTTTCTTTTGCTGCTTGCTGCTTCCTTCAGGAGCAGCAGCTTTCCTTTTCTTGCCGAAGTCGACGTTCTTATCGGTTTGCACCGTGTTGTTTCTTACATATTTTGTGGGGATCCTGCGGAGTACAGACGGCGGGAACGGTCAGTCCAAGGGCTTGGAACGGCCCGTCCAAACCTGGGACGGTGTGTTTTGCGTAAAACAACACATACGCGTAAGTAAAAAGAAAATAGTAAAACAAGGGGTAGGGACTACTAACCAGACAGTGGGCTTGTTTTTTACGGCGGGGACAATGGAGGACTCGTCGTGGGCGAGGTCCTCGCCCTTGATCTTTGCCTCCTTGCCCATTTTCTTTTTTAAAAGTTTGATGCCCTCCACATGGTGGGAGAGCATGCGCAAGATGTAGTCTTCTTCGTCCTTTATTGCGTAGAGGGTTACCTCCACGCAGTCCTTGGGCACGACAAGTCCCTTAAGACTTGCCACGCCCGTTGGGCCCTCCCCCACCACGTCTAACAAACCGCGCGCGATGCAAAACTTTGAGATGTTCGGGAAGGAATCCGTGTCCGCTGGCGGCCGCGACTTGTGCCCCTTCTGGGCACCGTGGAATATGTCGACGAAGCGACCGCTGGTGAGCTTACCATCTTCTTCGCTCTCGGTCAACGGTTCCTGTATATTCGAAACGAAAGACACAACAATATGTCAGTCACGGGTGGAACGGTGGTTCCAAAGGCTTGGACGATATTTAAAAAAAATGGTTCCAAAGGAGTTCCAAAGGGGTTCCAAAATAGTTCCAAACGCTTGGAATAGGCCCGTGCTCGTGCGTGAAATAAAGTTACTTAAAGAAACCCGTGGACTCACAGTTCCAGTTGTTTGGAACCACGGTTCCAGCGGCAGTACACACCTTTTGCTTTTGCGGAGGGGGCTCCTCCACCTTGACTTTCTTCTCTTCTTCTTCGCCTTGTCCATCGTCTGGGATGGACTCCTTTGTCCATCCATTGATAGATTTTACGGCATCATAGAGCGGCCCCGACTTCGGACGCCCAGCCTCCTGGAAGTTGAGGATCGCCTCGGTCTCAGCAGCGGTGATCAAGGACTCGCCTCTTCCAAATAATCGGAAGCCCCTTGCGGGGCCTTCGTAGCGCGCGAAGTACCCGTCCGGAAATTGTTTGGTGAACTTCTGTTTCCAGCGTCCTTCTGTGGCCTTGGTATTTTTCAAATACGCTAAGCGGCTGGTCAGGTACATGCTCACTTGGCGTTTCGGGACAGACGGCGTGACCGCGTGAATCTCCTCGATAACATCGCGGACTAAGGAGCTTTTTAATCGCGAGGAGGTGGCTCCCACCGGTATGTCGCCTTTCTCCATTCTCTTCTCGATAATGTCCCGGCCATGCGAACGCATGTCGTTGATGTCGTCTTGCGTGGGGCCAGAAACCCCGCCAGCTGTCTGCATTACTACTGCGGCGGGGGGATTTGAAGACTGCGGATGAGAGGAGAGACGTTGCTCCATCTCCGCGATTCTTGCCATTAGAGCGCGGGTGGTGGAGTCTTTCGTATCGGTCAAAGCAGATTGCCGCGGCGACCTGTCCAGCAGCTTTTTCTTTACAGTTTGTTTTGGCGGTGGGGTCTTCCTATCGCTTCTCCTTAGTAGTCGTGTCATTTTTCTACGGTGTGGGTTTTCTGCGGTACGGCTTGAATACGGTGGTGTGCTGAAAATAGTTTGACTCTCTTTTAACGCACAACGGCCGCAAATCAGTTCCAAGGCAGGTCCGGCGGCTTGGTGCATTGGTCCGAGCGACTGGATCGCGTTATCGTGAGGGGCTCGAGATCTTTTTCGAAATTTTGAATTTCGAGCGAGCGGACCTGCGACTGCTGTCACCTCTGTCCTCCGTCGACGGGTATGACATTGCAATCGCTGTATTCCATCTTGACTTATCGATAGTCTAGACGGTAAGCCGTCGCTCTTCTGAGCTCGCGGTCATGGGTTCGAATCCCATTAAAGGTTTACAGTGGACAGCTGGGATGTGCGCACATCCCTCCTGTTCACTGTACCACCTTTAGCCATTTTGAGTTTCGATTTCTGGAAAAATCGAACGGTCTTCGTTAATTTACCAGCCGATTGCTTGTGCATGTGCACTATAGGAACCCTTAGATGTTTCATTTTGACTACCAGAAAAATCTGACGGTATTCGTTAATTCCACACCCTGGGATCGGGTCGATAGCAAAAAACGCTGACGTTCACGGGACTGTTCCTTTTTTGGAGCAAATCCTTCTACAGAATTCGTCGCAGCTCTATTTTTAGAAATTTCCCGTAAGATGTGCATAATTGACGGTAGAAAACAATTTTCTGCATTTTTCACGTCGCTGCATATCAAAAACATCGGGGCCAAACATATGTCCACTTTTCAAAAAAACAGAAAGTTTTCCGAAATTTTGTTTTTGGGGCTTTTTACACAAAAAACAGCCAAGTATTAAGCTTTGAAATAAGAGGCTTCACTTTGGAATTCCAGGGGCATGGAATTTCTCAAGTGGGAGCAAATGTCCAGTTCCAATGGACTTCCAAGCCCTTGGATAAACCCCCAGAAGTGGACCTAGTCGATTTTTACCAAAAAAGTTCCATGCCATTGGTTTGGGTGAGCCAACCCGTTGGAATAATATTGGTCCTTAGGTGATTTTTGCAATCCTCAAAACGTTCTAAATAACTTTGTGCGATTCCAATGCTTCACTTTGGAAATCCAGGGGCATGGAATTTCTCAAGTGGGAGCAAATGTCCAGTTCCAATGGATTTCCAAGCCCTTGGATGAATCCCCAGAAGTGGACCTAGTCGATTTTTAAGATGGCTTTTCCAAACCGATGGACACCGTAATCCCTGGCCTGTCCGGGCGCCCGGATTGTGCCTAAAAACGTAAAAACCCTGATGTAAAGGTGACAAACCGGACTTTTGCCGAATGTTGAAGGTATTTAATTCCGACCGCCCGGAACCACGTTCCCACGCGCCGGACCATGGGTCCGGGCGCCCGGAATGCATCTGAAAACCTTACAAGTCCGGTCAGACAACTCACACTTCTTACATGGATTCGCAGGAATAATGGCTAGGCAAAGGCGTGGACTAGCTCGAAACGAGAACGCGGAAGGCACTCCATGCCCATGCGATCAATGCAGACTCCGATTTTGCTACTCCAAAAAACAGATTAACCTCTTAGCCGGTAACGCTATTTCCGGCCAAAAATGCATGTTTTGTGTGGGAAGCGGGTGTGGTGCTCACATACATAAGCATGCCACGGTGATTATATATGATTTCGACACCTATCGCAACTACAAATTGAGCTATTGTATGAACATCTATGGCATATATATCGTGAGATATACCGATTATACAAGCAAAACTTCTCCAAATTTTAGCAATCGGTTTTACGCAAAAGCGATTCTTGGTCGCCTAAGGTCTCTTAAGCGGTTGCCGTTAGTACGATGCTATCGGCCTTGGCCATGTTTAAACTTTTGTCAGTCATATGTTGAGTTAAATGTGCCTACATCTCGATATACGTGGCCTTTTTACGAAAAAAAAACATGAAAAAAACATGCGATTCTTCAATGTTTTTCATACTTAAGCAATGTTTTCCATACTTAAGCGATTAGTCTGCGTGTATTTCACATATAAGCGAGGATGTATAGCCCTTAGCACCCATATATCGATATGGGATGGTTGAATGTGGCATACCCTGAACACATATGGTCATGCACATTCATATCAATGTCAAAGTTGTCTAAATCATGCAGATTTGAGCCGATTTCCGTTTCAAAATTGGCTATAAAAAGCATTATTGTCGGTTCAAATTGTTATGAGTATGATAAGAGTGTATGTGTATCCCATACAAATCTGCCATGGAGTGATGCATGCATGCTCACTATGCACACATACCCTAGGTTGTATCATGTCTAGAGTTCGTCTAACCCTTTTTGGTGAGCACACGTGCATGCGAAACCAAAAGGACCGCGGGTGGTTTGTTACGATATCGTAACGGCTACCGGCTAAGAGGTTAAGCGGCATTTGATCCTACATCCGCCCGTCGCACGCCTCTCCAATGACCGAGATCATGAAGAAAACGACTCTCTTGACGGTGCCGAAAGTGTGAATGATGACGGTGAGACGGATCCACCATCAGAGACGGACGAAGAGGAAGAACACGAGGATGACACATATCTTCATGACCATGCCGAACGGATGCTCCGGAAGATCCGTGAAAACTTCTTCAGCTCGATTGAGTATGCATCGTCCGACTCGGTGAGTTCTAAATCCCGTCCAAGCCGTTGGAACCATTGTTTAACAATATCCAAGCCCCGTCCAAGCCTTTGGAACAACCTTGGATTCCCCCACGAAGAAGAGTCCAAGCATCGTCCAAGCCTTTGGAACACCTTTAGAGCCATCACTGTAAGCCAGATTCTTACATCGCATCTTATTAGTTCAGGATTGCTGGGTTGATGGGAGTGGATGCCCGCCGTATTCTAGGAGGAGGAAAGTGATGCGCGCGAGCAACGTGAAAACGACCGAACAAGGGACCCGGAATTTATCATGGTAAGTTCAATACGCACAGATTGAATGCCTTCCGAAAACTGCACTACATCACTATTCCAAGTCATTGGAACGGTGCGTCCTTACGTGTGGAACCCCTCTGGACCAAAATCAATCAGATGCTGTGTGACTAAATTGCAGGAGGGAGAAAATGTGCATGACAAATCGACTACCCTTGCAAACCGCTTCATACTGGATCTACTTGAGGCCCACTCCAACCATAACTCGACCCAGGCGTACTTTGACACAATCCTGGAAATTCTGCGACGTCGAGTATGCGGCTTGGAGGTCGACGATGAATCAATCTCGGCCGATGACGAGGTAGCACTACCTCATACCTACCAAGCGTGCCTGCGGTTTTTCAAGGATTTCCTCATGAAGTACAACGAGATGGATGTGTGCCAGAAGTGCAATTTTCTTTCAAAGATCTGCTTCCCGAAGAGGCACCGACGTGTCCGAAATGCAACCACGGCCGGTTCAAGGAGCCATCAATGGTCGATGGCAAGTGGGAACCCGGAAGGGCCAAGTGCGTTTTCCGCTGGTGGCCGTGGACAAGGATACTGGAGGCCCTTTTCATGGATCCGGTGCAGGCACTGATGGCACGTTCATGGGAGAAAGTTGACTTGGATGAGCCGATCGTCAGAAGCACTGGAATATTAGGTGAGTAAACACTGTCAATTAGACTGCATGGATTGCCTATTCCGGGCGCCCGGATCCATGCCTCCACCCGGATGGAACATGCGTCCGGCCGTTTGGATATGTCACAACACCCATTTTGGTTGTCTTGGTATAGTCCAAACGTGTGGACCGGGCATTCCGGCCGTTTGGAATTTTGCGGATGTAGATTAACAAAGATAATTGCGAGTAAATCTGCATGGATGGCGCGTTCCGGGCGCCCGGAATGGCGTTCCATCCGTGTGGAATATGAGTCTGGTCGTAATGGATATGTTACAACAACCTGTTTTGTTGTCTTAGCATAGTCCGAGCGTGTGGAATACCTAATCCGACCGGTTGGACTAAGACATGTTAGTGCGGGTGTAGATTCACGAAGCTGGCAGAGGACCATGCTCGAGGACCCGGAGTTCTTCAAGGACAAGCGCAACCTCTCTGTGGTGTTATGCGCGGACGGCATCGAGAAATTCAAAGATAAACTGGGATCTGTGACACCTATAACCTGCCAAGTGGTGAATTACCCTGCACATCTTCGAGGCAAAAGCGAGTTCAATGTGCTTTGGGGCATTATTGATGGCAAACCCAAAGATGCCCAACTCTTCTACCACAAGTTCGTGGACGAGATTATTGACATCGAAAAGAACGGTTGCCGGGTGTAAGACGTTATCGAAAACAAGCCTTTCACCGTTCGAGTCAAGTTGTACAAGGTGCTCGAGGATTATGTCGGATTGACCGAAGCGGGGAACGTGTATGGAACAAACGCGAGGATGGGATGTTCCAAATGTTGGATTGTCGGGACAACAAAGGCAGAGTTTTGCATGCAGAAGACGATTTACGCGCAGATGCTACAACAAAATCCAAGTAAGTCTGATCCCTGCTGCATTCTTCCTAGTATGTATTCGGACGGTTGGATAGATTTCAAAATATTTCTGACTGTACTTCCAGGCGTCGGGAGCCCCGGTTCCGGCCGGTTGGACCATTATAGGGAAAATATGGAGAGATCAAAGCTAGTAATTCCACACGCCCGGAACCCATGCACCCCACGGCCGGACCTGTGTACTCGTGGTTTTACACAATATTCTTTCAACTGTATCGTGTTTTTTATGACGATGTTTGCAGGTGAAGAGCCAGCGATGAGAACGGACAAAGAAGTGAGGGAGTTGCAGCACCTGCACGACGGGATGATCGAAGCGGGTATGCATCCGGAAGTCATTAAGGACAAAATGGCACGGAGTGGGATCAAAGGATCGAGTGCTTTTACAAAGATTGTGAAGTTTAATTTGCCACGCGACTTGCTTTTCGACGTCATGCACATCTTGTCCAACAACTCCTGCCGGATTATGTCAGCGATTCTCGGTGATGACTGGAATTTAAAGTGCCGAAACTTTGCGAGGGCCTATCAGATGCACAGGCCGTGGCTTATTCCTATACCAAGGAGGAATGAAAATGACAACCGGAGCCCAGCAGAACGGCTGAGATGTGAGTACACCACCTGTCCAATATAATGATGGTCCAAACCCCTGATAGACGGTGGTGTAAGGGTTCCAAACGCCTGGAATGCTATTTCCTGAATGAATGTAGATGGTCCACACCCCTGTCACACGTTGGATAACGGGTTCCAAACGCCCGGAATGCTATTTTCTGAACGAATGTAGATAATCCACACCCCTGTCACACGTTGGAGGGTGGGTTCCGAACGCCCGGAACGTTTCTTCTTGAATGAATTAAGATTGTATAGGTTTCGTATTGAACCAGGATAGGTTGTGTGCGTGTGTGTGGGATCGATCTCTTGTAGTGAAACCCTCTCCGTGGTCCCTTTCTAAGGAGGCCTTGAAGGAGATTATCCCATGGGTAAGAGGGCTCAAGTTTACCCGAGATTCGGGGCCGATTGGGAGGAAGTTTCTGCAAATCAAGGCGGGAACGCAAACTACGCCACGCAAGTTGAAAGCACATCATGGCGTAGTTGCTATCACAAGTGGACTCATGTCGATTGTCAGCGCGTGGATGAACAGTGATGGCCATGTGCTACAACCGGAATTCGCCTCCTACGTTGGGAAATATACGACGGTGGTCCGCGAGATTGTGAGCAGAACCATTGATATCGATGTGAGTATAAACACTGCTTACCCCACGTTCCGGGCGTTTGGAACCGTTTGGAGGCCTTAGTCCGGACGTTCGGACCTGCTTCATGTTTGTTGCTCATGTTCATATGCTTCGGATTGGAATCACGGTTCCGGGCGGCCGGACCAACATTGGATCAATGTTCCGGTAGCACGGAACCTATCCATTCATGCTATACTGATTTAATCCGTTTTGGGCGTGCGGTTCAGCATCATAAAACTGGCATGGACGCCTTGAAGACAAGGGTATTGGAAGTCCGTGACATCATGTAAGCTGAGCTCTCGCCTGAGCTTTTCGTCATTGCAACGCACCAGCTCGTTCATATTCCGGATCAGATGCGTGACGAAGGACCAGTTCCCGATCTTTGGATGTTCGCTCCAGAGAGCTTCTTCGGCGAGCTGAGACGGATCATCAGGACTCGCTCGCACCCTGTCGCCAGCATGATGAAAGGGGTGGAGTTGAAACGCATGGTAAGTCTGGTACGCGGCTTATACCAGTTGCTACAGGCGAATGGTTCGCCACCATCCATTAGTCAACCACGTAGCGAGAACACCGTGTCCCTGATGTTGGCGACCGGCAACGAGAGGAAGGGCAAACTTGTCTACTCGACACCAGGTACTGTCCAGACTTAAGTGCATATCGTCCAATTTCGGTCCAGGGGTTTGGAAACGTATCATTGAGCAAGGTCCAACCGGTTGGAACTTGCTTGGACCTTTCATTAGACAAAGCCCAAGCCAATAGGGCTCGTTCCATCCACACCCTTCCGGGCGCCCGGGACCCAGGTTCCGGTAGGGTTCCGGGCGTTTGGAATTGGATCGTCAAAAGCGCGCATTGTTTAACAAATTTCCGTTTTGCGGTGCGTAGATGATAAGAAGGAGATACAAGCTTGGCTGGCTACAAACGTGGAGTGGTACGGGAACATTGTCAGAGAATTTAATCGTGCTGAAGACCATTACACGAGGTATGCATGTTTGCTTGACCGAAGCTTTTTTGACTAATCATTCACGTACGCAGTTTAGTGGTGTTCCCCTCGCCCGGAACTAACGTCCAAGCGCCCGGAACATTGCTTCCGCGCATTTGGACCATGCAGGAACATTAGACAAAACCGACGTCGCTTGGCGGCTCGTCGCGGCAGGGGCAGAGGCCCAGGTCAAAACTTGACGAGGCCGATACTTCATCAACCTGAAACCTGGCGCAAGAGCCCCGTCACAGGGGAAGCCATTCCGTTTACGGAGATGGAAATGAGTTACGCCTTGGCACCACCGAGAAGGTGGACAGAGTATGCTTACGTCAAAGTTCGCAATTTTAATTACAGATCGCTGGAAAGGGACATGAACAAGGCTACTTGTCATCGATATTTCAAGTCTGTCTTTGAAGTCTGGAATGTACAGAAGCAGCAAGAAGACGACCAGGACAGGTGAGACATGCCAACTATACATGTTCCAGACGTCTGTATAAGAGTGGAGTGTAGGTTCCGGCCGTTTGGACCATGGTCAAGCTACGTTTCATTAAATCTGTTTAAATATTCAAAAGTCCGATACGTTCCGGGCGTCCGGAACCATGTCTCCACACGGTTCCGGACGCCCGGACCAAAGCGTCCTTGTAGATCTCGATTTGCAGGTGTTCATGATTCTTTCACTTCTGATGGCAGGTATGGCGAAATTCTGAAGGTCGTCAAGCTTGTCGTGCACACTGACACATATATTCTTGTGAAGTGTAGATGGTTTCCCCTCGAAGCTGCTCTTTCCGATGCGGTCACGCAAAACATCTACCTGCGCACCGATATGCCATGGGAAACCAAAGATGCATTCATCGAAGCGAAGGACATCAACAATCAAGTGGTCGTGGCGCCCATTCCATGGAAGCCTTTGCGGCTTGCACGGTATACCGGTAACAAGGTTCCATTAAATATTCGACATCGGACAGACGTGCTTGCCGTCGTGCTTGACCGCCACGTCGATTTTGTCGGCGACATCGGCGATAGTAGTTCTGATGACGAAGATTAGTTAACTTATTGCCTCGCTCGAGGCGGTAGTGTATCGGTCTCGTTGAGCACCACGTGCTGCCAAGTCAGAACCTACCAGTTGTAAATATACTGTAATATATAACACGCATTGTACAGATAATACTAACTTACCTGGAGTTCCAAAGGGGTTCCGAAGGCTTGGATGCGCCTTGGAATCCGTCAAACGCAAGTTCCGAAGCGGTTCCAAACCATTGGACTAAGCCTGGACACCATAAGATATCACTTCCATAATCGTTCCAAAGGCTTGGGCGGTCTTGAACTGCACGTAGCAAGAATGATCGGTCCAGAGAATTATCAGTCTATATATCAAGCACTTGCTCATAGCGTTCCGCTCTCAGATCGGGAAGTTCCAAGGGCTTGGAATTTCGGAACACGCTCCCGTGTTGCCCAGAGACTGGGCCTATGGGGTTCCAAGGGCTTGGAATCTTTTGAAACCCGCGCTCGTGCTGCGCAGAGACCGGTCCTATGGGGTTCCAAGCCGTGGAGCCTCCGGGCTCGAGCTTCATTCCTCGTACTAACAAGGTCCAAGGGCTTGGAATCTTTTGAAACCCACGCCCGTGCTGCGCAGAGACCGATCCTATGGGGTTCCAAGCCGTTGAGCCTCCGGGTTTGAGCTTCATTCCTCGTACTAACAAGGTCCAAGGGCTTGGAATCTTTTGAAACCCTCGCACGTGCTGCGCTGAGACCGGTCCAATGGGGTTCCAAGCCGTTGAGCCTCCGGGTTCGAGCTTCATTACTCGTACTAGCAAGTTCCAAAGGCTTGGAATCTTTTGAAACCACGCCCGTGCTGCGCGGAGACCGGTCCAATGGGGTTCTAAGCCGTTGAACCTCCGATTTCAGACTGCCGACCTCAGACTGGAAAGTTCCAAAGGCTTGGAATTGTCCAGAATGAATTCCAAACCGTTGGAACCGCCTTGGACCGACGACTTCGGTCATACGTAATCCGAGGACATAGGTCAAACGGCTTTGAATCGACCAGGACCCATTGGACTAACAAATTTCGGTCCAGCCCCTTGGAACCCCGTAGGACCATCGGCTTGGAACCCCATAGGACTCCTAGGGAAAAACCCAAAGCTTCACCTTGCAATTCCTGGCGGTTTCCAAAGGCTTGGAATTTTACCAAATATTTTCAGGACGGTTCCGGGCGCCCGGAATGGTGCCGTCCAAGCCTTTGGAATAATCCCTATTTTGTAGGGAGAGTGAACACACTCGAAATATTTCTAAGGGGCAGCAGTCTGATCGGCTAGCAAATGGTCAGTTCAGGTTAGGATCCTGACAGCCCCGAGGCTCGAGTATCCTTATTTCAGGTGCTCTCGAACCGTTCAGCACGATGGGTCCTGCATCAATATAACATAGTGAGCCATGCGTTGAGATGCCCACAGTAAGGCCACCAAAACTGAATAGTTTTATTTTCAGGTGTCTGCCAGTAAAGTGTGTTTATGTGTTTATGCGAAACGGTGTTTATGCGTTTATATTTATGTGTGCATGTGTTTATGCGAAACTGTGGAACGCATTTTAGGTGTCATTGTGTTTATGTTTGTGTGTTTATGTGTTTGTGCGAAAATGTAGAATGCATT
This sequence comes from Cymbomonas tetramitiformis, assembly GCA_001247695.2. Classification (NCBI taxonomy): domain Eukaryota; kingdom Viridiplantae; phylum Chlorophyta; class Pyramimonadophyceae; order Pyramimonadales; family Pyramimonadaceae; genus Cymbomonas; species Cymbomonas tetramitiformis. Next base: position 44,297 of record LGRX02029859.1, read on the forward strand.
TTGGGTTTCGCTGTAATATTGATATCTCAAGATTACAAAACGAAACTGTGGAATGCAGTTTGGGTTCACTGTGTTCATGTTTATTTGTCTAGGTGTTTTTGAGAAACTGTGGAATGCATTTTGGGTTTCACTGTAAAATTGATATCTCGGGATGCACCGCGATACATCAAGCATGTGATGGCTTCCTGAGCTCAGACCACGTACATCTATCGTTCCGTATGCTCAGGATTCGCTCATCACAACCGGGACCGAAAATATGTAGGGTAATTCTTATTGCGCGAAACTGCGGAAGCCATTGCGAGGTTCACTATAAAAATCGAAATCTCAAGATGCACCGCGATGCATCGGGCATGCGATGGCTTCCTAAGCTCACAACACATACATCTACCATTCCGAAGCCTCGGCATCAACATATCTCAACTGGAAACCAAATTTTATGGGGTATTTCATATTTCGCGAAACTGCGGACGGCATTTTGGGTTTCACTATAAAATCGATTTATGTTGATGCACAACGATCCATCGGGCATATGATGACTTCCTGAGCTCATAACACATATATCTACCATTCCGAAGCCTCGGCATCAGTATATCCCGACCGGAACCCATATTCTCTAAGGCATTTCGTATTGCACGAAACTGCGGACGGCATTTTGGGTTTCACTATAAAATCAATTTATGTTGATGCACGACGACCCATCGGGCATGTGATGGCTTCCTGAGCTCATAACACATATATCTATCATTTAGAATGCTCCGCATCAGCTCATCTCGACCGGAGCCGAAAATCTGTAGGGTAATTCTTATTGCGCGAAACTGCGGAATGCATTTTGGGTTTCACTATAAAATCAATTATGTTTATGCACGCCGATCCATCGGGCATGTGATGGCTTCCTGAGCTCATAAACACATGTATCTGTCATTTAGAATGCTCCGCATCAGCTCATCTCGACCGGGACCGAAAATCTGTAGCGTATTTCATATTACACGAATCTGCGGAAGCCATTTTGGGTTTCACTATGAAATCGATATCTATCGATGCACCGCGATGCATCATGCATATGATGGCTTCCTGAGCTCATAACACATGTATCTGTCACTTAGAATGCTCCGCATCAGCGCATCTCGACCGGAACCGAAAAATCTGTAGGGCATTTCATATTACGCGAAACTGCGGAAGCCATTGTGAGTTTCACTATGAAATCGATATCTATCGATGCACCGCGATGCGTCCTGCATATGATGGCTTCCTGAGCTCATAACACATGTGTATCTATCATTTGCAATGCTCCGCATCAGTGCATCTCGACCGGAACCGAAAATCTGTAGGGTATTTCATATTACGCGAAACTGCGGAATGCATTTTGGGTTTCACTATGAAATCGATATCTATCGATGCACCGCTATGCGTCATGCATATGATGGCTTCCTGAGCTCATAACACATGTATCTATCACTTAGAATGCTCCACATCAGCGCATCTCGACCGGCACCGAAAATTTGTAGGGTATTTCATATTACGCGAAACTGCAGAATGTATTCTGGGTTTCACTATGAAATCGATATCCATCGATGCACCGTGAAGAATCGTGCATATGATGGCTTTCTGAGCTCATAACACATGTATCTATCACTTAGAATGCTCCGCATCAGCTCATCTCGACCGGAACCGAAAATCTGTAGGGTATTTCATATTATGCGAAACTTCGGAAGCGATTCGGAAGCGATTGTGCGTTTTCACTGTAAAATCGATATTTATCGATGCACTGCGATGCGTCATGCATATGATAGCTCCCTGAGCTCATGATACATATATCTGTCATTTTGAATGCTCCGCATCAGCGCATCTCGACCGGAACCGAAAATCTGCAGGGTATTTCATATTACACGAATCTTCGGAAGCCATTTTGGGTTTCACTATAAAATCGATATCTATCAATGCACCGCGATGAATCATGCATATGATGGCTTCCCGAGCTCATAACACATGTGTATCTATCATTTGCAATGCCCCGCATCAGCGCATAACGACCGGAACCGAAAATCCGTAGGGTATTTCATATTACGTGAAACTGCGGAAGCCATTGTGAGTTTCGCCATAAAATCGATATCTATCGATGCACCGCAATGCAGACACTTATATCGATCATTCCAAGGAATGTGAATAAACCTGCTACGGTTTCCCAATAGACAGATTATGGGTTTCCCCATAAAATTGATATCTCGGAACACTACTCAAAAAATAAATACTCTCAGCAGAGTATTAAAGCTGACAAGGAATCATTTATCACTTGTTGAATATTAGTGGAGGTGATATACATGAATATTGTGGTACGAGGAAGCTATGTGCTGAGCTGTGCATATATATATGACGGGGTGTTCAAAATTCTTGAGGTGCTAAATTGGCAGAGAGGCATGGCAAACATATTTCAGTGCAGGTATATTATTACACATTATTACAGGTCTAGTTTACTATGGTGTGCGATGCATGCACGTCTACTCCAAATACAATTATTTGCAGCACAACTCGATCTGTTTACAGTACTAGTCCCCTACTGTATTTTAAAGCATTAACCCTTAAGCCGGTGGTTGGAATTCGAGGGTTTTCTACATGTGTTGTGAGGATGGATTTTTGCGATGTATGCGTAGTCACTAAATGCCCGTTTGCTTTACCAATTATTGCATACCTATATTACCAACTATTTGCGACACCGCATGTCGATATATGTCGAATATATCCACTCTTATATGCGCACATGGTTAGAATGTTTTCGATTTTACAGGCACGATTTAATTTCATCGGCATTGTTGACGACATCTGCTCGACATATTTTTGCACAATTTTGGAATTAAATCATCGACCTTGATGATACGTTCCAAGGATGATTCACTTGCACCGATGTGCGTTCATCTGCCTATCGTTTTCTGTGGATTTATGCAAAAAAAAAAACACTAAAAATACATATATTTCACAATGTTTTCCATACTTAAGGAATGTTTTCCATACTTAAGGGACACGTGTGGTGATTTTTGCGATACTATGGGTCATATTCCATGATGATAGCCACCAATCACTTACATAATGATCGGGACATGGCCCATGATGCAACGCGTGCTTGTAGATGAGCCGTAGGTAAGTATAACGTTGCAGTTTAGGCGCGTTTTGTATGGTTTGCAAGATAAAATTACGCAAAAAACGTACAAATGTGCAACTGATTCGCGACAAATATGCGGGTACGTGCGATATATATTATGCATACGTGCCCCGCACAAGTACGCTACGCTTACACGTATGCACACAACGGTGTATGTGCAAATACCCAGTGCACAAATCATGCAAGGTATGCAACCGCAATTGCCCAAGCAGCATATACTTTGCCATCGCTTCTGGGTCAGATCTGACCCAGATACCGGCTTAAGGGTTAACCGTCGATGCCTACCAACTGCACGTACCAGCTCGCATCCTCGTGCTAGTTGTTTTCTATTACCGATCACTCTCCTCTTGAATTCACTCAGCGAAGGGTTCTTATTCACTATCCGTTGATTGAAAACCGTCAGTGATGGGGCGTCAGATCTACGGGTACGTTTGGAAACAACCTCCCCGTCCCTAAGCTTTTTAATGACTTGTGTATCCCGCTTCTCATGTTTTCTGTTAGCGCCACATAGCCGTACATCCATGGTGCGTCCCGCCGGTTCTGCGGGGGACGTGGGATCGAAAACTCGAGTGCAGGCGCGTTCGTGCAGCAGCTCTCCCCGACCTCGCTGTCTAAACATTGTCGCATGCAATCAGGCACTATGCTAAGCTCTTTGTTGGGCAATCACACCACCGAGGATTTCTGTTAATAAAGTGTTAAAAAGTGTTAATTAAGTGTTAAAAAGTGTTAACGGGTAGGAACTGTTAATAGTGGTGGTATAAATCCCGATGGTAAATAATGATTGGCTTGGGAAAAAGTTAAGGAATTATATAATTCATGTTAACAGAATGTTAACAGAATGTTAATTTAACACAATTTTAACAGAATGTTAACACTTAATCGGAGGGGTGCCGGAGGGAGTTGAAATAGGCCCCCCTCGCGAGATCGTTACACATGTAAGGAATATTAACAGAAAATTAACACTTTTAATAGGAATCATACACGTGGCACTCGGATTAACAGTTTTACCGGATACTAACACTTGGCTGACTGTAAACGGTCATAAATTAACAGATTTGACCGGATCGTCCACGTGTCATGACTATTAACACTAGCACCACTAGATATTAACAGAAATTCCAGAATGTTCCACGTGGCATGTCTATTTACACTAGCACCACTAGCTATTAACAGATATTCCAGATTGTTCCACGTGGCATGTCTATTAACACTAGCACCACTAGCTATTAACAGAAATTCCAGATTGTTCCACGTGGCATGTCTATTAACACTAGCACCACTAGCTATTAACAGAAATTCCAGATTGTTCCACGTGGCATGCTAAGAGGGACTGCCGATGCTACTAAAAGTACCACTGGAACAGATTCGTTCCATGTGGCAAGCGGGCATTCGCTAGCTACACAGAGCAATTGGACGGAGCTGATGAAGCTGCGCTGGCGTTCGGTGTCCTCCTTCGATTGCTGCGCGGAGCTCATGAGGTAGCTTGCGCTATTGCTTCTTGCAACGTACCGCTTTCATCCCCGGCCATAGGTAAGTGGCGTGTAGAGGTACGCGGTTTCCAGGTGGGCGATGGATAATGACCTTGGTTTCGAGACGGCTTACCGGTAGGAGAAGTGTACGTTTTTCTGCCTCGTTGCACACATACACGCCCCGGCTGTTCATGGTAAGGTCCTCAACAGTGGGGTAGGCGGGCACCATAGCCAGGCGGCACACGGTGTCGTTGGCGGCGGAGTTCTCGGCGGAACGCTTCAGGAAGATCAAGTAGTAAGCCTCCACGGTGCCGTACTCAAAAGCGTCGGCCGCGCATGTACTCAAAGCCACGTTGAAGGAGATACGCGTTTTTGCCCGGGTGTAAACCCGGGATGTGAAGTCCTCATCGCCTCTTCGCATGCGCGAGAATCGAAGGACGTCCATGGCTGCATCCAGGGAAGGGCTTGCATGATCGCTAAAAAGGGATCGGACGCACCCCACCAGTTCCCGGTGCAGACGACCCCCCTCCTCGTTTGCCAACGCAGCGGTTGGTACACCGTCGCGGACGAGATAGTGGCCGGTGTCAAGGAGATGGCACACCTTGGAGGAATCGTCAGCCCGGGTGGTCCCAGAATCATGGTATTCGCCGCCCTTGGCCATGGCCATCTCCGTGAGCATGTCCGGAAGGAAGCGGATCCCTTCGTAGCTCCACGCCATGTCGTCCACCGCCTCTTTCGTGAGATACGCGTTCGCTATGCACGTGTCGATCGCCTTACCTCCGACCGGGGCTGGCACCACCCCCTTGCTGTCGCCCAGGAGACGCTCGACCCAGAGCTCGTTGGTGCTGCTCACCACGCCGGTTTCCTCCTCTTGCTTGCACAAGTGAACGACCGCCATGCGCAGATTCAACGTCAACATGTTCATGGGGCATTGCTGTTCCACAATCACCGCAAAGGCCCACAGCTCTTTCCCGGCCTCCTTCCGGGGCTCCGCACGGGACTGGAGGTCCCCACACAATCCTATTGCAGGCCCTCTCATAAAGTAGAGCACCGCCCGCCGCAAAGTCCACCAAGCCTTGTCCAACTCCGGATTCAAGTTCTTCTGAACATCCATGAACACCATCGGACTGAAAATCAAGATAAAGTTCAGCATGTCCTCCATGGTGTAGTTCCCTGCAACAGCGAGCCTTTTACAGATCTTAGGCAACCGGTGCATCCTCCCCGCGTATGAAATGACACCAACCGGAGATGACCGCGAAGGGTCTGAAAAACCGTGTATCTTTAAGAGGAAGATGGGAAGATAATGAAAGAGAGTCTAGTGTGTGGCATCTCGGACTTTCACCGAGAACCTCCAAAGTAACCGATAGGTTTGGCGCTCTAGAAGTTGAGCTAATGCCACTAGAAACTATCAATTTCAGTTTGATAGTTTCTAGTGGCATTAGCTCAACTTCTAGAGCGCCAAACCTATCGGTTACTTTGGAGGTTCTCGGTGAAAGTCCGAGATGCCACACACTAGACTCTCTTTCACTATCTTCCCATCTTCCTCTTAAAGATACACGGTTTTTCAGACCCTTCGCGGTCAGACACCAACAAACTAACAACAGTGCATACATATGTACCTGGTTGTAGTAGCATTCATCCCTACGGTTAGTAGGTGTGGCCATTCCCTGCCGGTGCACACAAACATGGTTGCACGCGGACCGGGGGAATAAGGTTGGCGCATCTGCCACGCCCGTTCCTACTAAACAAGGCACATGCAAGGTGATGGGTGTCGGTATCCGTGGTTAGATCCGGGTGCTCACCCGCGTATTGCACGAAGTCTTGGTACTCCCGGTGCATGTCATGCGGCGCGGTCAGTCCCTTTCCGTTGGCCTGCAACTGCTTCAGTTGCATGGGTGAGAAATAGCACGTGTTTGGGCAATTGTTCACCTTGTTTCGCAGCATTTTCAGGAACTTCTTGATGACGCCGTAACACATCATGTGCATGAACGGCAGCACGTACCCGTAGATGGGGTCAAAGTAGTCCAGCTGCTCTAACGGCCCGGCTGCATATCGGCCGGTCCGCATCGGATCCACACCATCCTCCGCGGTCAGCCTCACCAGTTCCTTGTGGTCCTCCTTGGTTAACCACACACTCGGATCATTGGCATACAACACCTCCTCTTCGTCCAAGTATGTCTGCGAGATGGGGTTCGCATAGCCCAAGCAGTACATGCCATTTCCGTTAGGGCCCTTAGTGGCCTCCCAGATGCTTTTGAAGTCGTTGCGCCTTGCCGCCACGGGAGCGAACTTCCCCAAGTCGTTACGCGCAATCGTATCGCAGTAGCATAACATCAGGAACACGCTGAACTGTTCATGCCACACCTGGAAGTACCCGTCATACACCCTGAAAGGGGTTTGGTCAGCATCGGCATGGCCCTTACTCAGTTGTTTCAGCTCTTCCATCATGGGTTCTAGCAACACGTCGACGTCCTTCCAGTGTTGACGTGGGCCAGGGGCAATCGAGATCACACCGCAGTGCTTCATCTTCACACGTTCCTGCGCATACCCTCCATTGCACACGCAGTCAAGCGCAATAGCCTATGATCTCTTCAAGCCGCGCTGGAGCGTCACACCTCCGTGCGCACACACTCGTGTAGATGTTCACCGCGGGTTGGGCTTTACGCACTACCTACCTTGGGAGGAAGGTCCGCACTTCGCAACGCGCCGAACCGCGTGGACCAATTCCTGCGATGGCAACGCGCTAGTCAGTTGCGGTCCTTTCACCCATCTCGCATCGCCCATCGGCAACGTTCGTATACGATCAGCCGCGGCACTCGTCCGTTACAAGGAGTAAGGACATCGGCACGGGTCGCACTGTTTGTCATGCTTCTTTGCTTGCCCGTCGTCCTCTCCATATTCGATGCCCATCCCAGTTCGTAATACCCGTATACCCCTGGTTTCTCCTGGTTCCCGCTCGGCGTCTCACGCAGTAGTCTGCCACCGACGCTAGGGTGCTCGTTTACTCGTAGCCCGTGCGGGCTGCTCATGACACAAGCGTTTTCGGGAGCTCTGGCCGTGGGACTCGCACGCTGCTTAGCAAAGTCGTAGTCCATCATCCAGCGCCGCACCAGCCGCTTCACGGTGAAATAGAAGTAGTACTCCTTGGGACGATACTCCTCCCCGCGCGCCGTTTTAACAACGTCGTACCTCTCCTCCGTGCACCACTCCGTGGGCTCGCCATCCGCCCCACGCTTCGTGGGCACGCCGCATACCTCTTGCACCCTCTTCCCCAGCTTTCCCTCCCCGTTTTGCCATGCGAAATTGCGGTGGAACTTGGGACACACGTGTATCGCATAGTCCCATACGCTCTCCGCACCGAGCGCCCGTCTCATGTGCCATAGCGATCCCGGCAGGTTGCAAGTATTGCCGCCCAGGAGCATCTTCAGGACTTTCAGGAAGGTGGCGAAATGGTCATCAGTCCACCTCTGTCGCCTTTTCATATCCATGAAGTACCATACGGCCTCCTGCACGGTCACCCCGTTCGGACTCGCCTTCCCGTGCGTGACCAGCGGTTGCGACTGCTTTCCTGCTGCTAGGTTTGGCACGTCCGTCACACACAACGTGATCGCGGGGTCGGGCTCAGGCTGCAGGGCCAGCACAATGCCCTGCACGGACTCCGTCGCGATACTGACTTCGGTATTCATTTCCACCAGCACTGCCAACTCCTGCTTACAATGGCAGTCACACCACCAGCGCTCCCCGTCATATTACTACGCTCTATCTCGCTCACGCATCGTTAGTGGGTTACAGGGGAAACATTTTGGTGCCAGTATGGGCAGGGCGGGCTGCATACCTCAAACAAGAAGTCTGGCAGATCAAGCATATCCTCTGTAGGCGTATTCATTTCTTCGTCCGCCACAAGGTGGGTCTTTTCCAGAGCTTCTGCGACATCTTCCACAACGATGTCCTGGTTCTCCTTCGCCTCCTCCCAGTATTCCTTCTCAGCCGGGGAGGGCACCGATCCGCAGAACATTTCCCCAAATGCCATCAGGCCGGACATCAGCGTGCACCCCGGCAGCTGCTGCAGTGGGCAATTGAGATCCGCCGCCAACAGGTCCCTCATGTCGTGGTTAACCTGGTTACCGTTTGTCCCAGCGCCACCTACCAAGTTGCCGCTACGCCACCGATCAGTACGGCTTCTGGTGTCCGGTTCCTCCATCACCACGTCCTGCCCTTCATCACAACTGAGGAGGACGTCAGACGATCCAGTCTCCCCGTAGGGTGCCGGCGCACCGCACACCCTGTTTCTGGCATCGAGCGCCACTCCAAGGCGGCGCATGCGTGCGAGAAGCACGTCTGACCTCCGTTCTGCCTCTTTGTGCCATTTCGTCGCCGTCTTCGTTGGCATCTGCAAGTCTTCTAAGGTGAAGACGGAACGGATGCTCCGCCGCTCTAACACGATGTCCGACGTGCTGTATGCTTGGCGCGCCAAGTCTAGTAGGCGTTGGTCGGACACGTGACTGCTGTCCCAAGGGGTGGAAGGGGCGCTCGCTTCACCAGCAGCAGGTTGGGTGGCTGCTTGTCGGGGGGCTTCAGCAGTACCAGGGCGTCCGCCATCCTCGGGTGGCATTGCCTCCCGCCGGGGCTTGATGCGCCCTCTGTCGTCAATTGTGTACCCGAGGTCCGGCAGACGACCTGCGAGCCGATTGACCAGGTCGCGCTTCGCCATAGCTTGGTCCTTACCACGGGCAGATCGCGGAATCCAGCCATTATCCGCACCAAACGTTGAAACCGTCGGGCGTTCGCTTGCACCCATGGCCTTCAAGCGATCCTGAATCACAGCGTCGTCGGGGAAGGAGAGTCCCTGAAAAATAGAGCAATGGAAGAAGGAGGGTGTTGAATACGAAAATCAAGGCATCAACATGCACCGCAAGTCCATGTGCCGTGCGTGCGCTGGCCACTCCGTTGATTCATGCATTGCACACATGCTGGCAGGGTGCGTGCGCGCCGTATGATGGCATTATACACATGCAACATGCAACAGGTGCCGTGACGCAGGTGCACGAGGTGCCAGCACCGCTCTCAGCACCAGTGTTCACGGCTTAAGACGGAGTCCCATACCATATCGCAATTACAATATACCCGGTGTTACGGTGATTGACCCGAAGCAGCTTTCGGCATGGTTCATCACATCCACAAATAAACAGGTATAAGTTTGTTGGCTGTACCATCGGCGCGCATTCCACCAGGTACTAACTACAGTACTACTGCCTACACACTGTATACAACATGCCGTCTCAGCTTGCTTTAAGAGGTGCGCAGATCTGCCGCGCCGCATCTCTTCGGACTTCCGCGGCACATGTCTTCGTTTCGGGTGAAGCTTCAAATTCACACATCCTCGGCTGCAAGCCTGCGAAGGAAAGCGTGGGGCACATCTTGTATCAGCCCCCCCACCCACTCTCACCCTAAAACACCTGTAGGCCGACTTGATTCGAGGAATTGCCAACACACTAATAAAGAGAGTGAGTCACGCACCTGGTTGCAGTCCGCGGCTGTCGTCGTTGGCCGCTCGAAGCAGCCTCGGCCGGCAGGTCGAGGCGCAAGGCATCCGGGACCGTGGAACGCTTCTTTAGCAGCTCCGGCAGCTTGTCCATAGGCAACGCTTCTCCGGTAGAGGTGATGTACACGAGCCCCTCCTCGGAAACGTGCACATTCGGCACGGTGCGCACGTGCATCTTGGCAAGCTGATTCTTGTTCTCAGGGCGAGAGTCAAACTCGGCATGGAAGGGAGCGAACTCCATGTACACCGCGGCTACTTTTACGGGGAGGTGGCTGCCGTCATCGTGCCCCGCCACCATGAAGTAGTAATCATGGTCGCTTGACCATTCGTCGTTGGTGAGGGCATGCACTGATCGGCCAATTGAGCCGGAGAGGACACCGCCCGCGTGCTCCATTTCGAACATTGCTCCGTACACGTTGTCCGCCCACGCGATCCCTTTACACTTCCCGTCCAAGGACTTCTTCATCTCCTTGGTCCACTTCGTTACATCAGCATCTTTGGGGAGGTCCTTAACACGGTTCTTCTTAGCGCGTTCGAGGGCCTTCAGCCGTATGTTCTCAATCAGCTCGGGCATGCCTTGCCCGGACACCTGCACCTGGCGACTGTCGGCTGGAGGGGCGCTGGCTGTGCGTGTGGCCCCTGCAGAAGACGCCGTCCGCGCCTTGCTCTGTCGCGGAGGGACTGTAGGGGGGGCGTTGCGCTTTTTACTGATTGCCTGCTGGAGGAGGGACATGGCAGCGTTGGCCGCCACCCGTGTCTTCAAGGCAACCGTGAGCGCTGAGTTCATCGGTTTCTCCAGCACCGGTGGCAAGTGCTTGTAAGCGCCGAATGTGTAAGGCTGCGGCAATGTTTCCAGCACGTTCTTGTAAGTAATTGCTTGGAGCTTGCCATCCGCGGCCAGACGTTGCATGTGCTCCAGAAGACGCTCGTCGGATACTTCGTTCAGCAATTTCAGCCCTGCTGCCGGCGTGGAGTCGGCCGCGCTCAGGGCGTTTATTTGCAACTGTCTTGCCGCTTCGAGCATAGGTTTCATCCTGTCTTTGTTCCTCTGCATCGTGACTCTCCTGCTGCGCTCAAACTCTGGGGTCTGTACAGGTGATGGGTTGTTAGCGGGGGCCTGTGGGCCACTGTCGGAAGGCTTCTCTTGGAAAACCACCGGACCGTGGCTCAGCGGGGACACCGCGGGTTCCGCGGGAGGGGCAGATTGCAGGCAGTCCCGTGCAAGGACACCCTGCTTTGCTGCTTCAACGGCGCGCTGCGGCTGTTGCTGGACCCCTTCCTTGGCGGTCGGTTGCCAGGATTGCACGGTGGACGCGGCCTGCACCAAGCTGGGAATCGAGGGAGGTTCTTGGGGTGGGAATGCCAGATCAACGGTGGCAATCTGTGGGGGCGCCCTGGCTGGAGGGGGCGGCAATAGCGTACTCGCCGGCGCCTGGGCCAACGTCCCGGTTTCCGCTGGCCACAGCAGCGTCAACAGGTCTGCGACGTGCTGCATCCACGGGTACTCGGGATTGACATTGGCCTGGTACCGGGGGGCTGGTGACACATGTACCGTCCGGGAAACCGTGTCCACCATGAACCATGGACAGTGTGCACGAAGTTCCTGTGTGACATTTCCGATAAACACCGCCGGCCTTGCTGGCCCTGTTGGACGTGGGGCCGCGGCCTGCACGGCTTCAGACGGGGCAGTGCTCGGTGGCGCTAGGGCTCGCACAGCAGTAGGTGGGGGCGCGTCGTTCGTGACATGAACTAGGGCTGTACTCCGTGACGCCGGGGCTGGCGCTGTTGGAGGAGGGGGCGGTTCGCTATTGACGGGCAGGTTCGGGCCGGTCCCCTGACATGCCTTCTTCCACAATTCGGGGAACCGGGCCTTGATAGCAGCGATCTCCTTCTCGGTAGGGAACGCGAGGGTGGTATGCCCCAACTGACTGTTCTTGGTTTGCACGAAGCGGTAGACGGTTGTCAGGTGCTGTAAAATCTTGGGTTCGCACTTTTCACATGGGGACGCCGGGTCGGGGGAATCCGCGATGCACTTGCCCTGGGATGAGCAGTGCCTAACCCAGGTTAGGACGTTATGATTTTTCAGGTTTTGTTTCAGCCAAATCTCTAGCTGCGCGATCACCTGCTCCTTCGCCTCGTTCTTCCCCTGGCTTTCTGGCATGGTCCTCAAAACGTGGAACCCAGATGCGTTCGCGTATATGGTATCGCGTAAGACCGTGTAGTTGGCCGCCTGCCACTCGGGGCATTTGCCGTTATGGGCAAACGCGCCGGTGGCCAAAACGAGCCCAATCGGTACTTGCTTGATGGCCTGCCTATAATTCTCCAGAAGACCGACGGGGAGATTTGTTGCGCCTAAGGAAACGGTTGAATGCCAAAACTCATGACTTTTCCGTTTGCGTTTCTGTATACAAAACCCGGCCCCCGCCCCCTCTACCGCCGATACTTCGCTTGAGCGTGCCCCATCGTCGAGCTCTAGGTGATTTCACGGAAAGGAGTGAGCGCCGATTGTAAACGGCGGTTGCATTCAAAGCACGCGGACGTGCTACACGGTCCGCGCGTGAGCAGAGTGATATTACGATGCGCGCAAGACATCAATCGCTCCCGGAACATCATCGAGTAGGCAGCACACGGCCTCCAGGCAAATGGAGATCAATATTATTCATATAAAAGTGTTTTGTTACAGCTAGATAGGTAACCACTGATGAGGGGTTGGCAGAGGAGTTGTCCGCTATATCCGGCACGCCACAATGGTAGACTGTAACTACTATGCTTCTATGAGATCCATACTCCGCCGTCCAGCGCAGGGCGGAGGGCCTTCCACGTACACTCTGGCCTGTGGCTTCTCCAATGAGCACGCTGGCAGATAGGGCCACAGTACGCTACACGGCGGCACGGGCACCTCTTCCGATTAGCAGGCAGCTGGCCGCACGTGGCACAGCATGAAGGACGAGACGACCATTCCCCGCGTGCCCAGAGCCAGGAATAACTAACCCACTGAGCTTCCGCCAGCGCCTTACACTCCCGGTGGTGGGTAGATTCCCAGTGTGCTCTCTGACACTCCTCGCCGCAATACACCGCGGAGAGACGCTTGCTGCACTTGTACAACTTCCGTCCGCCGACAACAGCCCGCCGGTCCGCCCCACATTGCGCACAGGGATCCCGTTTCTTTCCGTTGCGCGATGCCACAGCAGGCTGTGAACACTTTTCCTCCATGTGCAGTATCGTGCGCCAACACTTGTGCGCGCGCGATTGCGCGTCCGCCCTCGATCCAAGCCCAACATCCGCACGAAACATCGCATACCGGTAGTACCACGGATACAGTCCTCCGTGCGCGTTTTCCGAGCGCACGCTCGACAGTCGAAATGTCACCAACGGTGCAAACTGCGAAACATTGCATCCCGTGCTTACCATTACCGGTTCGAACGGGGTCCCCGAGGTATCCGACAACACGAGGATCTCCCCCGCACCTTCCAAACCACCCACCCCTGGAAGACACCCCACGAACTCCATGACAGTAACCGAAGGGAAATGACCGGTTTTCCAACTTTTGCGCGACCACCGAGGGTACAACACACCGCACACAATGATGTTTCCATATCTCTCACCCTGCATGCGCCAATCGTGTACAAACCGGAATATCGTGCGCACCGTGGTCAGCACAAGGGCCAGGAACAACCCTTGCCGACATGGGAGGAGCCCCTCGCAAGAACACACCGTGCCCACACGCGGTCCCAACATAAGGCGCGCGGCGTTATCAGGTCCCAACCTAGGCGGGACGTTCAACAGGTACCTCTCCGCAGTTTCTAGGGCTGCGTTTTGTGTGCGCAGAAGCCCCCATCTGTTAATTGGCATCCCACGTGTGTCCAACCACGTGTGTCCGTTGTCCAACCACGTGTGTCCGTGAAACAGGAGTGTCATGTGCTTCCCCACCGCGCGACGTGCAAGGCGCATTCGGCGGATTCTGACGAACGTTCGGCCGACTCGCTGCAAGTATGTTGTCATATCAACCCAAAGGCGTGTGTCGTCCGAATTGGATGCAATCGCGGAGATCATGCACAGATCCTACATCACACCCCAGCGCGAGCGGGTAAATTCAATGCAATACAGCGGGTCCGAAGTTTTATCATAACGAAGTTTCATCACCGCAAAACCATGACATCCGTGTGCACAGGGATATTACGAATCACGCAAGACATGAATCCATGGCTACCGGAACATCATGGAGTAGGCAGCACACGGCCACCAGGCAAATGGAGATTACTAACTTCATATAAAAGTGTTTTGTTACAGCTAGATAGGGGGGCGGTCCTCCTAAGTGGTAAGATGCCAGTCTGCTGCTCTAAAGGCCCAGTCGAGTTCCCTGGCTATTGTCGCCCGTCGTCTTCCACGCACACTCTGGCTTGTGGCTTCTCCAGTGAGCACGCTGGCAGCTAGGGCCGCAGTACGCTACACGTCGGCACGGGCACCACTTTCGATTAGCAGCCAGCAGGCCGCACATGGCACAGCATACAAGACGGACGTAGCCACGCCATGCTATGAAGGCGGAGTACACAGTATTCGCGTCGTCCACACGTTCCCCAAGCTGGGTGGGTGTCAATACCCTCGAGACAGCCCCAACCGCAGGGGGGCTGGCAACGGTGGGGGCATCCGTGAGGTCACGGTGCAAACTGGTAACGAAAAACGACTGGAAGGCGTTAGTGTAGTGAAGGCATGGGTGTGCCCACGGACCACGGACGAGCACTACCTCACCCCACCATCCATGGCAGTCACCGCCGTCCACGGGGGTGGTGTACACACGTATACGCAGCAAGCCTTCGCCAAACTCAGGGACCGCCCAACCCGGACGGGGCACCCCAGCAAACTCGAAGTAGCTTGCTCCCGGTGTCAGAGGACACTCGCCGACCATGGCATACCGAACATGCTGTAGCCGACTCTCACCGTAGACGTCATTCAACAGTGCAAGGGCGTGCTCCCCGAAGCTGTCGGAATCACTCTCTGGCCAAAAGCCCTGCTGGGCTCTACCCTCTTGTCCCCACAGGTTTATGAGTTGCCAACGATGCAAGCCCACTCTACCGAGGTATGTGTGATACTCGACCTGCATCCCGACATATGCCCCGTGCACGGACCATCACCATGACATAGGGAGCTGGAATGCACTAACACGAAGTGTACCGGCGGGCACAAGGCAGCGAGCGGATAATCGGTAAACGCAAGGTGCCCTCGAGTGGTCCCCAAAAGGATTGGGAACTTGGGATCCCCACAAGGGTCCCCAAAAGGATTGGCAACAAGTAGCTTCTGGAATCGCTTCACGCCAGCATATAACATTCCATATAACAAGGAGCTTACGATGATTAGATGGTTAGATCGATGGAAGCTTCAACATCCGTTGAGCAGGTGTACTGTACCGAGATCCCGATTGAACGTAGCTCGGAAATCCTACACAAGGAGGGTCGCTTCCCTCTAAATTATACTAGGTCTACGTGACAAGGTGTGCTGAGGCTCAGCGGGAGGACATTCTCATATCTACATTCCGAGTAGATCCTCAGTGTGCTGCCCGTCAAGTATCCCCAGCGACAATTGTATTCTTCGCACAGTTGGCGTTGTTGCTCGTGCCGGATGCCGGTCTGCGTATGACCCCAGGCAATGCGAGCCGCTATCACCGCCACGGCTCCACGAGTCACATCCCGAGTGCCGTAGACAGCCATCGCCAAGGCCCAAATGAAACATTTTCCGTCCTTCGGCACCGGCACCACCAACCATTGTCGTAACGAGCGACACCCCGGGTACTGCACACTACTGCGTGTGGTCCATGGCTCCCTCTGGTGCATACACACATCACAGGCATAGGTAAGCAACCCCCGGCCGTACATGCTCTGCCGGGCTACAACGACATATGTTGTGCTGCCGGGCAACACGAACACCGTGTGACTTCCTGGCGAACGATATGCCACCGGGAAGCGCACAACATGTAGTCGCATGCAAGCAGCAGGAGTCTAAACAAGGTGCGGACGGTAAACCTCCAACAAGGTGAGCACGGAACAATACGTCTCCCATAGAAAACCCTCCGTGCACCTGTGTGTTAACCAGCGTGACTCGTAACATTACCAGATAAAGAATCTCTATACGAGCTCGCACATACCAAAGAACCCCAATACCCCTAGAGACAATTCGAAAACAGTACCTCACGACGGTGTGTACACGGGTATCTACCTGGATCTGGAAATGCCTCGATCCGCTCGTAGTGTCCAGGAAACTTATTAAATTGAACGTAATGGGCGACTCGTACCGGTTCACGGCTAGCCAAGCCCAGTGACGGATGTGGGCAAATATATTTCATGCTGAAAGGCGGCAAGTATCCTGCCAGAGCATCGGTATCGGTGGGAACATTGCACCCCACCCCTGGCACGTCGACCATCGGCCACAGAGTGTACACCTGAATAACTCGCCGAAGCATGTTCGCAATGATATGGAGGAACTGCGGTTCGTTGTACGCTTGGGCAGTAAGCAGGATTCTGCGCAGTGGCGGCCCTCCGTCAGCAAGACGAGCGTCGAGCATCCCGGTGGGGTAAAGCTGCCGATTGAAATCGTACGACGCGCAGATGGCGTTACGGAAGTTCATTGTGAGGACCTTCACGGAGGAACCCTGTTCAAGCACTTCCGGAATGTGTACACCCAAGGCGTGCAGCCAGCAGTTGCCGTCCCCTTTTGTCTGGACTCGTCGCAGGCCGTGTTTGGCCAAGGCCTGCTCGAACTCCGCGAGAGAAGTAAAACGGTCTGCAGTACCCTCGAGCGGCCAATGCACGTGAGCCAGCACGCGACGTGCTAACGGCAGCACATTAGGGAAAATCTCGTCGGGATGGTCGAAGGATGCCTCCAATATACGCCCCCGGGGGTCCACGGGCATCAGGATGACGTCATCGGTACCGAACGAAACACGTGCAAAGTTTGGTGCAAAGTTTGGCGGAACAGTGTTTGGCTGGAAACCGTTTGCGGTTGCCGCTCGCAATGCCTCCTCAGAAGCGAGATCCATGGAAGGCTCGGCTGCTGCCTTGCTTCGCTGTTGGTTACGGCACGCACCCAGAGCACGCACGCGGTACTCCCCATGGTCTTTATGGGATGCACTTGCCCGCACGATGCACTTGCCGGGCATCGCTCGTGACGCATCTCCACCAGTCTCGTATGCACAATCGCATCGCACGACGAGGGATCGTGCATGTCCGGGATCCCATCGGTGCGACAGCTTCGCCGCCACTTTGTTTGCGAAACCCAGGTCCAGCTGATCAGGACTTTGCAAGAGTTCAGCAACACGTATGTTCACATGCAGCCCGCCCTCCGCGTCCGTATGGAACAGGTGTTGTTTCCTGTAGGACTTGTCCGCGCCAAGAGGAATACCGGCTGTCCGCAGGCGCTGCGCGTTCAACGCGGTAAGCATACCGAACACGACACTACGCAAGCCCGGGCAGCAGACACCCAGTTCCCGGTACAACTGGTGATCGTCAAAAGATGAGAATGCGTCGTCACGGGTAGCCCGTCCGTCCCAGAGAGCAGTGATGCCGTCGCCAGAGTCCTGCAAAGGCCGCGCCGGCGGACGTTCACCGGTTGGATGTTCACCGTCACCCCAAGTCAGGTTGGCGATCCTGTGCTTCACCGTGGCATCCGCGCGTCCCCACGCCTCAGCGCCGATCACCCCGCGGAGTTTGTTCCAAGCAAGGCCTAGGTCCTCCACATTCAGGAGTGCATGCAGCTTCGCCTCGGCCTCGTCTAACTGGCAGTAATCGGCCAATGTGGCCGCCTGCCCCGGGTGCTTCTCATGCGCGGATAGTGGCGCCCGGACTTCAGCTTCGCGCCGCACACGCTGGCACGGACCACACATCACGGCTCCGATAGTACGCAGAGCGTCACAACCCAGAACGCCTGATCTGCACAGGGAACACGCCCAAACCCCTGGCAAGGTGTCGTAGCCTCCCGCAAATCGTATTTCGTCTCCACACGCAACGCACATCATGCGGCACGCCAAGCCATATTGCGAGATGACACTGTGCGGGCTGCCGAGTACCGCGTTATTCAGGTCAATGGTTCCCTTAGTACGCACTCTCGCTGCGGAGTAGATCACGAAGTAGAACTGCTTAGGACGAGTACGGTCGAGCGGGAGGCGCCCACTTGGAGAAAGACCGCGGTGCGCCATGCGGTCGGCTGGCCAGAACCACAGTGTTCCCATGGGACCCCCGAGGTGAACACGACGGAAGGGAGCCGAAGTGGGATCGCCATGCCTGGAGTTTTGAACCACGAGGCTGTAATCCATCGAGCAAAACCTGTCCCAATGGCAGGCCCGCTGCGTTTCGGGTAGCACCTCCGTCAGGCATTGGGCCCTCAGCAACAGGCCACATGAGAACACGTCGTAATCCGGCCAGCCCCAGGATCCCTTGCCTGCCTTGGGAAAGATGGTATCGGTGTGAAGGAACTGGATTTTGCTCTCGACGTCCCGCCCTAGAGGCGTCGGGTTGTCGTAGGTCCGCTTCACCACCATTCCCTCAGCTTCAAGAATCCCAGACCGCAGCCTGTCGTCCACAAGGCCATGCTTCACGGTGGTGAAGATGGATGGGAATAGCCAGTGCCCAACATGCCAGTTGGCCTGTATGGTATAGCGCGCGCCCTCACCCAGTTCGTGAGATCCAGATGTGAAGTCCGCGCCGATTTCCTTATGAGAGAACAGGACCTCAGCCTTCAGCAACTGGGAGTCTACCACATACGTCATGAACACGGTGAGCATAGCATTGAACCCGTCCGTGTGCTCACTACGTTGCCGCGCGAGCTCATCCTCGCACTCCGTTTTTTCCTGGGTCGCGCGCATCATCGAGGCATCCACGACTTGCACCCAGTCACGAGGGTCGCCCACGGTGTCCTCCATTGTAACGCCAGCTGTCCCTTCCTTGGACACCTGAACAACCGGCTTCAACACTCCCTTGCGCCACAGCGCGTAGTGCTCCCGGAGGGTAAGCAGGTTTTGCTCAGATGTATCCTTGTGCCACGTACCATACAGCTCTTTCCAACTGGCACTGGCATCCAGGTGCCGGTTGCAAATGTCAATGATTTCCTTCAGGACGACCTCCGAGCAGGCCGCATCCAGCATCTGCACGGACCACTTCCAATCGAAGGTGCATGCCTCCCCGTCTTCCACGGTGCCCTCTGCCCGGGGAGGGCGATCAGACAGATACGCCCACCATGGCAAGTCGCGCAGGTCATCAGGTGTCAGGTTTTTGGGCATAATAGGCAGAAAGCCTGCATCGTTGTGCCCGACTGGTTTCACGGTGTCGGGAGGCTTGATCCTATGGACATGATCCTCTAGTAGTTCTTCCTCGACTTGTTTAGATGCAGCGTCATCGCCGTGGGCAACCTCGGGCGGGCAGTCGGGGAACATCTGTGCGACAGCACGCAACACGAACACCGTGTGACTTCCTCAGCAACGATATGCCACCGGGAAGCGCACAACATGTAGTTGCATGCAAACGACAGGAGTATATACATGGCGAGCACGGCAAAGCTCCCGAGAACAATATGCCCCCCATAGGAAACCCTCCGTGCACCTGTGTGTTAACTGGTGTGGCTCGTGACATTACCGGATAGGAATTCTATATACGAGCTCGCACATACGCAAGCACCCCAAGACCCCTAGAGACAACAATGATGAGGTAGACCATTCATAGGAGGCAGACGCTTGCATATAATAAGCTGGACACTAGCCTTGCAAAAGGTCACCATCCGGTAGGCAAATGCATGTATGTGTAGGTGAACACGAAACGAAAACACTTCAAACGACGAGAAGCATACCACGCTGGCGACGGTATGTCCCCAGCGTGACCTCCGGCTTATATGAAGATCACCCTCTAAAAAAACAGGGACAAGAGCTCAAGAGGCTTGCATAACCGCCGCATCGTTGCGCGACCGGCCCGTTGGCGATCAGCGCACGCGCTACACGGTCCGCAGAGGCTTCAACACATTAAAAAATGAAACCCGGTGAACACGAAAATGAAACACTTCAAACGACGAGAAGCATACCACGCTGGCGACGGTATGTCCCCAGCGTGACCTCCGGCTTATATGAAGATCACCCTTAAAAAACAGGGACAAGAGGCTTGCATAACCGCCGCATCGTTGCGCGACCGGCCCGTTGGCGATCAGCGCACGCGCTACACGGTCCGCAGAGGCTTCAACACATTAAAAAAATGAAACCCGGTGAACACGAAAATGAAACACTTCAACCAACCGGAAGCAGGCCAAGCTGGCGACGGTATGTCCCCAGCGTGACCTCCGGTAGGCAAATGCATGTGTGTGTCTAGCGCGTTATGCGTGATGCGATAGGAATACATACATGGACCGATTTGTTTACGGCAATGTCGGCGCTATATTTACATGTATACATTTGTCAAGTTCACATGTCGGCCCTATTGGAAATCACCCAGCCAGCTCAATGCGAGGCGGAAAGCCTTTGTCACCGAAGGTCTGGATCCTAGTGTTGTCAAACGTGCGCAGCAGATTCGCGGCTGTCGGACGCTTGGCCATGTCTACGCTGAAGCATTCCTTCAGGCGCTGCATGAGTGCATGCTTCATGAATCCATTCTGCGGTTTCGCTTGACTTAGGATATAGTCCCATTGGTGACGTTCGCCACCAGCCTGCGGGTGCTGGAAGAGCTGGACCAGGAGTCCACCCACAGACTACATGTCTCCTGGCCTGCTTGGGCCGTGATCCCGGTGCTCAGGAGCAAGATAACGGCGGTCCTCTCGACCGAGAGGACGCTCGTCATGCGCAGACTTCAGGTTTTCTCGATCGACGCAGCCAACTCCGAAGTCGATGACTCGCAGCGTGATGGGATATGGTGATTGCAGCGCTTCGGCAACGACCACGTTGTTACCCTTGACGTCGCCGTGCACGATACCCTTGGAGTGCAACTGCTCAAACGCCTTCAGCACCTCCTTGGCAAGTAGCAGCTTGACCTCCAAGGAGAGGTCACCCTCAGGCGGATCCCGCATGAATTCCCATAGCGTCCGGCCGCGATCGGGCATGACGAGCATCGGAACTGGCCCGACCCGCAGCGCTAGCCGAGTTTTGGTCTCCACACCCCACCGTGTACAGGGCACGACGTAAGTGGGTGCCGCTTGCGACGCCAGTTTTGTCATGACTAGCTCCTGCGCACACCGCTTGAACTCCTTGGGCGGCTGGGTGGGCGCTGCCTTCCTTTGGAGGTTTCCGTTGGTCTTGGGGTGCGGCTGTAGCTCCGAGGTTTTGCAAAACCTTTTGACCACGACCAGGTCCGTGCGGTCCAGTGTGCAACCTCGTGTGACGGCGCCGTACGCGCCACTCACCGGTTCGGCATTTTGAGGCTCGATGATATTCTTCGGATCCACATTGGAACACCCCGCGCGCGTGGCGACGGCACGTAAAAACGGGATGCCGTCGAACAAGGTGCGAATTTGTTTTTCCAGATACTCCTGGAGACCCTCGTCATAATCCCGGGTGTCCGCAGTAGTGATTCCTTGCTGCTGGCGCCGAAGGAAACGATTTCTGCGCCGTTTGAATTTTTTCCCCCGCTAGGAAACAAACCGCAAACCCAGGGTTGTTGATTAACCTGGATCAGTGTACTGTGCGTATATACGGTGTGGGATATTGCGGCCACCCGATGCACACACGGCGGCAAACGGTGGCGCAAACCGAAACATGTTGGACAACGAAAAGAACCGGAACGATGGGAGCGATATGCCCCCTAAGCTAGCATGCCTGCCTAGGACTGGTCCGCTGTGTCACAGGTTAGGTGTCGGTTGCGGACACCATGGTATCAGCAACATCGGAGAGGTACGCTAGGCAAAACGGACGCACACCGCGGCCACCTTCCGCGCCCGGCCCGTTGGCGGGCCACCGACGAGCTACGAGTACGGCACGGCCACGGTTCAACTT
This sequence comes from Cymbomonas tetramitiformis, assembly GCA_001247695.2. NCBI lineage: Eukaryota > Viridiplantae > Chlorophyta > Pyramimonadophyceae > Pyramimonadales > Pyramimonadaceae > Cymbomonas > Cymbomonas tetramitiformis. Next base: position 66,412 of record LGRX02029859.1, read on the forward strand.
AGAGCGGCGGGCCGCAACCGGACATCTTTGGACACACCCCGAACCGGACAGGAGGACTCCGGGGGACGATATGGACGAGGCACGCTCGCGCGAGGAAATAACCCGCAGCTTGCCGTGAGGTGAACCGCTTAAATTCCGCGGGTCCGTTGCGCGCACGGCCCGTGGGCGTGCAGCGCACGAGCAACACGGTCCACGTCACGGGCGTGAGGTGAAACGCTAAAACGCCGCGGCTACGAGGCGCGCACGGCCCGTTGGCGAGCAGCGCACGAGCAACACGGCACGCGTCACAGGCAGCCGGTGGTGGAAGCCAAAATAAGAACCGGGGGTCGGCCTGCAAGATGGATGACCGCATACTCGTTCGTTGGGAATGAAGTGTGTATATTTAGGGGGGGGGCGGGGAAAACGCAGCAGGAAGCGGGAATGGCGGGTGCAATGCGTACCTTGCTGCCAGCCGCAGCCGCCGCGTCTTCAGCAGCGGGGGGGGCGGAGGCACCCCCTCCAGCTTCGGCTGCGGTCGCTGATGGAGCTTCCTAAGTAGGACGCAACAAACAACCGGAAGCACTTCATCATCCAGAAGACGACCGCTGGCGACGGTATGTCCCCAGCGTGACCTCCGGCTTATATGAAGATCACCCTTTAAAAAAACAGGGACAAGAGGCTTGCATAACCCGCCGCATCGTCGCGCGACCGGCCCGTTGGCGATCATCGCACGTGCTACACGGTCCGCAGAGGCTTCAACACATGTAAAAAAATGAAACCCGGTGAACACGAAAATGAAACACTTAAAACGACGAGAAGCATACCACGCTGGCGACGGTATGTCCCCAGCGTGACCTCCGGCTTATATGAAGATCACCCTTTAAAGAAACAGGGACAAGAGGCTTGCATAACCGCCGCATCGTTGCGCGACCGGCCCGTTGGCGATCAGCGCACGCGCTACACGGTCCGCAGGGGCTTCAACACATAAAAAATGAAACCCGGTGAACACGAAAATGAAACACTTCAACCAACCAGAAGCAGGCCACGCTGGCGACGGTATGTCCCCAGCGTGACCGCCGGCTTATATGAAGAACACCCTTAAAAACACAGGGACAAGAGGCTTGCATAACCGCCGCATCGTTGCGCGACCGGCCCGTTGGCGATCAGTGCACGCGCTACACGGTCCGCAGAGGCTTCAACACAGTAAAAAAATGAAACCCGGTGAACACGAAAATGAAACACTTCAACCAACCAGAAGCAGGCCACGCTGGCGACGGTATGTCCCCAGCGTGACCTCCGGCTTATATGAAGAACACCCTTAAAAACACAGGGACAAGAGGCTTGCATAACCGCCGCATCGTTGCGCGACCGGCCCGTTGGCGATCAGCGCACGCGCTACACGGTCCGCAGATAGAGGCTTCAACACATAAAAAATGAAACCCGGTGAACACGAAAATGAAACACTTCAACCAACCAGAAGCAGGCCACGCTGGCGACGGTATGTCCCCAGCGTGACCTCCGGCTTCTACGAAGATCACCCTTAAAAACAGGGACAAGAGGCTTGCATAACCGCCGCATCGTTGCGCGACCGGCCCGTTGGCGATCAGCGCACGCGCTACACGGTCCGCAGAGGCTTCAACACATAAAAAATGAAACCCGGTGAACACGAAAATGAAACACTTCAACCAACCAGAAGCAGGCCACGCTGGCGACGGTATGTCCCCAGCGTGACCTCCGGCTTATATGAAGAACACCCTTAAAAAAACAGGGACAAGAGGCTTGCATAACCGCCGCATCGTTGCGCGACCGGCCCGTTGGCGATCAGCGCACGCGCTACACGGTCCGCAGAGGCTTCAACACATGTAAAAAAATGAAACCCGGTGAACACGAAAATGAAACACTTCAACCAACCAGAAGCAGGCCACGCTGGCGACGGTATGTCCCCAGCGTGACCTCCGGCTTATACGAAGAACACCCTTAAAAAACAGGGACAAGAGGCTTGCATAAATGCTCCGGTGCCGGCGTTTACCTTAGCGGGCCCAACTAACCCCGCGCCCGGATGTGCGCCACCGGGAGCCTGAACATCGCCCGCATCAGTTTACTCACACTTAAAATAAACGAAGATTCTGTTCCACAATCTGCACTTACCGCGTTAGTAGCAGTTCGCGGTTGCTTTCCAGCAGTCGCCAAGTTTGCGCTCCACTGGTCATCCATCTGTTATGAACGAACACCACGCAACCCCACCCTTTGGTTTGCAGTCTATAAACGTGTGGATAAAAATATACGTAACAGCGACCGTGCAACGATTTGGTACCTTACAAATTTTACAGACTCGGGTTTCTCTCGTAACAAATATATTATATATGCTGGTCTGCTCGGGCAGAACGTCAGCTCAGAAATGATTTCGCAAGCTACCTACGTCCAACTATCGTTCCATCCTACGTACGTAGCTAGATAGGTCTTAATAAGGTCTTCATGCTGCGTTTGGTGTTCGCGGATGCACCTATATCTACCGTAGATGATCCTGTCGATCGTCGATGGGTATGGGCGTTGTCAGTGGCGACTGCATTTTGAAATGATTATCTCGCCAGGACACCCACATCACGGTGGCTGCGCTGGGTATTAACACTTTTCAAATGCATCGGCGAAACAGGCGTGTGTTCTGGCTCCAATATAATTCGCAGCAGCGTGATTATACCGCGATTAACAGATGCAGCCTTCCGTTAACACTCCTGAACTGTCCCATTAACACTCCCTCGCCAACGTTTAACACTTTCTTCACACCTCATTAACACTTTTCCGCCTATAATATAGCCCATTATGAAATATTTCGCGTATTAACACTTGATTAACACCCAGTTTCCACATTAACACTATTTAACACTCGATTAACATTTTTTAACACATCATTAACAGTTTTTAACAGAAATCCTTCCTAGTGTGATTGCTAGGCTGCAAAGGCTGTGCGGGAATAATAAATCCCCCCCGCACCAACACAACCTCATGCACGTGTGTGTGTGCCAGAATAATAATGCGGCTCCCGAGCTGCGCCTCGATTGTGCGGATGCTGCGCACATTGCTAGGCTGCGAAGGCTGTGCGGGAATAATAAATCCCCCCCCGCACCAACACAACCCCGTACACGTGCGTGTGCGCCGGAATCATAATAATGCGGCTCCCAGTACGCCTCGATTGTGCGGATCTTTGCGCGCACACATTGCTAAAGTGCGAGGCTGTCTTGTGCGAGAATAATAAATCCCCCCGCACCAACACAACCTCATGCACGTGTGTGTGCGAGAATAATAATGTTTGTGCTCGTGCTTCCCCCGTGTTCAGTTCTCCGAGCCCTATGCTTGAAAGTTTGTGCCCGGCTATAACAGCCCGTGCTATTTGTTCTATGGTCTGAGCTTTGTGTATTGTGTTCCGTGATCTGTTCTCTTTGCTTTGTGTGGAAGTTGCCCGTGCACAGTGCTTCGGTCTCATTGTTCTGTACTTGTATTATCAATGCTCTACACTCTATGCATTGTGCTTTGTGCTCAGAATGCCCCTGTTCTATGCTTCCTGCCTTGTGCTCTATGTTCGGCTTGCCCACTTTTTGTGCTCTGTGCTCTTTGCTCTGGCTGTCCTTGTTCTGTGCTCTGAATTCTGTGCTCGGGATGCCCACATTCCTTGCCCTGTGTTTAGGTTGTCCAAGAAAAATGCTCTGTGTTCTGTGCTCCGTGTTTGGTCTGCCCATGCTTTGTGCTCTATATTCTGTGCTCTGTGCTTTGTACTGTGTGATCTGTGCTCTGTGTTGTGTGTTCAACCTGCCTATAATCTGTGCTTTTAGCTTAGTGCTTTTTGCTCGGCCATTCCACCTTCTGTGATTTGTGCTTTGTGTTCTGTGCTTCAGTTGCACTTGCTGTGTGTTCTGTGAGCTGTGCTTGGTGCTCATATTTTCCCTGATGCCTGTGTTCTGTGCTCTGTGCTGTGTGGTCTGTGCCCAGTCTCCCCTTTCCCTGTGTACTATATTTCGAGCTTGAACTATCCTTACACGGTGCTCTGTGTTCTTTGTTCCATGTGCCCACTTTCTATGTTCTGTGCTCAAGCTTCCCGGTCTTTTTGGTTTGTGCTTTTTGCTTTGTGCTTGCATTGCTCTTACTTTATGCTTTGTGTGCCCATCCCCTAAAAACCAAGCTGTATGCTCACTGTTCTGTGCTTTGTGCTCAAACTGCCTATACTCCGTGCTTTGTGCACTATGCTCGGGCTGGCCGGACTCCGTGCTCGGGGCTTTATGCTCAGCCTGCCGCCGTGCTCCGTGCTTTGGACTCTGGGCTCAGGGCTCTTAGCTTTGTTTTTAGTGCCATGTGTTCTGTGCTCGGCTTTCATATGCTCTATACTCAGTGCATTATATTGTGTGCTCAGGCTACCCATGCTTTGTGCATTATGCTCTGTGCTTAAACTGCCTGTATTCCGTGTTATATGCATTGTGCCTGTTTTGTCTAACATTTGTGCTTTGTGCTTTTTCTGCCCAGGTTTCATGCTCTGTGCTTTGTTTTTTATGCTCACCCTGTCCATGCTATATGCTCTATAGTTATTGCTTTGTGTTTTGTGTTCTGTGTTCTGCTTATTTTGCTTTATGCTTGTCCTACCTATGCATTGTGTTTTTAGCTCAGTGTTCTGTCCTTGCCTGTCCGTGCTCTGTGCTCTGTGCATTGTGCTTTGTGCTCAAGTTGCCCCCGCTTTATGCTTTCTGCATTATGTTTTATGCTCGGCCTGCCTGCTGCTTGTGCATTGTGTTTTGTACTCGGGCGGTCTATATTCTGTGCTTTATGCTCTGCACTCAAGGTGCCCTCAATCTTTATTCTGTATTCGGGCTGTCCGAGCTCAGTTATCTGTGTCCTGTGCTCTGTTTTTACTCTGCCCGTGCTCCGTGCTTTGTACTCTATACTTTGTTCTCTATGTTCTATGTTCTGTGCTCTGTGCTCTGAATTGTGTACTTGAGTTGTCTATGTTCTTTGTTTCTAGCTCAGTGCTCTGTGCTTGGGTTGTCCACACTCTGTGCTTGGTGTATTTTGTTTTGTGCTCTGACTGTACCTGCTCTATATTCTGTGCACTATGCTTATTTGTGCCTCCTTTGAGTGCTTCAATTTTGCACAAGCCCTTTTCCCTTTTCTGTTCAAGTGTCTGTGTTTTTGTTTCAAAATAAGTGGTGTGTTTGTCTAATGTATTGTTCTTGGGGAAGGCAGTTGTAGGAGGAAGGGACTTTGTCTTTACCTGGGCGGGCACCCTCCCCGAGGTTCGGATCCTGTAGTTTGGTACTTGATGCTCCCAAGCCTGGTGGAGGGTGTCGTCCTCGATGAGAAAAGAGGCAGTCAGCAACATATGCTGCTCGTTGATGTTGGATCCTGCTTCACCCTTCACCTTTTTCCCGATGTAAGCGGGGGGTTCTGTGTTTCTTTGACGTGTGATGGCCCTTTCCCTATGCCTTAATGCAACCAACGGGGTTCTCCTAACTCTCGGTGGAAATTCTAAGGTAACAAGGATTCCTTTAATAGTTTGGGATTTGGACTCACCCCTCACCCCAAGGGCCGCCAGGTACTTTGTGATCTTCCCCTCAGGCCCTTCCTCATAGCCCAATCCTTTCAGACCTTCAGCGGTGAGCTTAATCCGCTCCAGAAAGACCTGTGACAAACCGCTAACTTCCGCCCTCTTAATTCCTTTAGTAGCAACGGGTCTCACAATGCTCAGCAACTGTCCTTCACACCAATTCAACGTCCCCCAATTCCTAATTTTGCTGGTTTTGTTTCCGGGTGTTCGCAAGTAGTTTCCCCCTTTTCCAATGGAAGTTGTGAGTCGAATTAGTCCTATGCCTTTACTTCCAATTTCAAGACGTCGCGCGTCCCTTTGAAGATTCCAAGGATGCTTGTCAATTCCCTTCGACTGTTTCGTTGTGTGGTGCGTTACTTTATCCAATGCTTGTTTAATCCCCGTGGTTTCACTTTTGACGCTCTTGTTCGGGTTAATTCTACGGAGTGTTCCTACGATGCGCCTAACGCAAGTGACTTTCACGCGTTCTGAACTTAAACAAACTGAAACGAGATGCTTAACAGAACTGCCCTTCGGTTTTTGCGTCGTGTGTTGTGTTGCTCCGTCCAATGCTTGCTTACTTTCAGTGGTCTTTCTTTTAAAGCTATTGTTCAGGGTAATTCTACGGTGTGTTTCTCCAATGTCCCTAGCGCAAGCGATTCTCGCGTGTTCTAAGCTGAAACAAGGTGAAAAGAAATGCTTATCAAATTCCTTCAACTGTTGTGTCGTGTGTTGCGCTGCTTTGTCCGATGTTTGTTTTATGTTCGTGAATTTGCTTTTGAAGCTATTGTTCCAAGTTATTCTACGGTTTATTCTTCCGATGCTCTTTGCGAAGGTATTTTCCTCATATTCTCGAAACAAACTTTCTTTTATTCTTATTTCCGCTTCCAATTTAAAACTCTCCGAAGCTTTAACCGTTATTGACTTGTGAAATTCCGCTTTGGCATTTGTTGGTTTGGGTACATGAAAACCCAAACCCAAAAAGCTCTTTGTCATGAAATGACCTTCTCGTGCATACTTGACGACAATCCTTGCGCGCAAGATGGTGAACTAATATTACTCTCAGCAAATTTAGTGCAAAGTTTCGTGCGCTAACACAGAGGACTTCGATGTGGTTGGGTTCGAACCCAAGCAAGGTTGGCGTGCTCAACCTTGACTTCCACACCCCAAGAGGTCGCGATGACGCCATAAACCCAAAAACATAAA
>LGRX02029860.1:0-11813 GCA_001247695.2 Cymbomonas tetramitiformis
ATGTGGGACTACCGCGCCTTCTTGCCACATGCAGGCTCGGCACACCCCTAATTCTAGTGCAAAAGGTTGTTGACGTAGACTGTGGTAGGTGGGGGCATTGGAGGGGGTGTGGCCCGAGCATGGTTGCGCTGATGGAGCAGGGCGTAGCGAGCGAACCGCTTCGATTCGTGCGGCGCGCGAGGTGTCCCAACACACTAGAAGAGTGGCGAAATAATACTTTTGGGGTGGTTGGCGGGGGGGCAGGGTGGGGAGGTTCGAAATGCAGGCCGGCTCTCAGGGTTCGGGTCTTACGCGTACGTGGGTCGCAAGGCTGAAAACAACCGGACCGTCATAGAGATATGGTCAATGAATCCAAACTCGGTCTCGTGGTGCCATGTGCATCGAAAACAATGTAACACATGCCCTGAAGGGTCACTCGACCGCTGGGGTGGCTTGGAGCCCCATGGATCCGCCGATTTCGAAGGGGGCTAGGGCAGGATATCTCTATGACGGTCCACCCCCCAGAATTGGTGGGACGACAGGTAGGGTGCAGTTGGCGTGCTGTAGCGGCGTGTAGCTCGATGGCCAAGGCAAGATGCATGGTGGGGATGACGAAGGGCATCAGGTGGGATGTGGGACTACCGCGCCTTCTTGCCACATGCAGGCTCGGCACACCCCTAATTCTAGTGCAAAAGGTTGTTGACGTAGACTGTGGTAGGTGGGGGCATTGGAGGGGGTGTGGCCCGAGCATGGTTGCGCTGACGGAGCAGGGCGTAGCGAGCGAACCGCTTCGATTCGTGCGGCGCGCGAGGTGTCCCAACACACTAGAAGAGTGGCGAAATAATACTTTTGGGGTGGTTGGCGGGGGGCAGGGTGGGGAGGTTCGAAATGCAGGCCGGCTCTCAGGGTTCGGGTCTTACGCGTACGTGGGTCGCAAGGCTGAAAAAAACCGGACCGTCATAGAGATATGGCCAATGAATCCAAACTCGGTCTCGTGGTGCCATGTGCATCAAAAACAATGTAACACATGCCCTGAAGGGTCACTCGACCGCTGGGGTGGCTTGGAGCCCCATGGATCCGCCGATTTCGAAGGGGGGCTAGGGCAGGATATCTCTATGACGGTCCACCCCCAGAATTGGTGGGACGACAGGTAGGGTGCAGTTGGCGTGCTGTAGCGGCGTGTAGCTCGATGGCCAAGGCAAGATGCATGGTGGGGATGGCGAAGGACATCAGGTGGAATGTGGGACTACCGCGCCTTGCCACATGAAGGCTCGGCACACCCCTAATTCTAGTGCAAAAGGTTGTTGATGTAGACTGTGGTAGGTGGGGGCATTGGAGGGGGTGTGGCCCGAGCATGGTTGCGCTGACGGAGCAGGGCGTAGCGAGCGAACCGCTTCGATTCGTGCGGCGCGCGAGGTGTCCCAACACACTAGAAGAGTGCGAAATAATACTTTTGGGGTGGTTGGCGGCGGGGCAGGGTGGGGAGGATCGAAATGCAAGCCGGCTCTCAGGGTTCGGGTCTTACGCGTACGTCGTGGGTCGCAAGGCTGAAAAAAACCGGACCGTCATAGACGAGATATGGCCAATGAATCCAAACTCGGTCTCGTGGTGCCATGTGCATTGAAAACACTGTAACACATGCCCTGAAGGGTCACTCGACCGCTGGGGTGGCTTGGAGCCCCATGGATCCGCCGATTTCGAAGGGGGGCTAGGGCAGGATATCTCTATGACGGTCCACCCCCCAGAATTGGTGGGACGACAGGTAGGGTGCAGCTGGCGTGCTGTAGCGGCGTGTAGCTCGATGGCCAAGGCAAGATGCATGGTGGGGATGACGAAGGGCATCAGGTGGGAGGTGGGACTACCGCGCCTTGCCACATGGAGGCTCGGCACACCCCTAATTCTAGTGCAAAAGGTTGTTGATGTAGACTGTGGTAGGTGGGGGCATTGGAGGGGGTGTGGCCCGAGCATGGTTGCGCTGACGGAGCAGGGCGTAGCGAGCGAACCGCTTCGATTCGAGCGGCGCGCGAGGTGTCCCAACACACTAGAAGAGTGGCGAAATAATACTTTTGGGGTGGTTGGCGGGGGGGCAGGGTGGGGAGGTTCGAAATGCAGGCCGGCTCTCAGGGTTCGGGTCTTACGCGTACGTGGGTCGCAAGGCTGAAAACAACCGGACCGTCATAGAGATATGGTCAACGAATCCAAACTCGGTCTCGTGGTGCCATGTGCATCGAAAACAATGTAACACATGCCCTGAAGGGTCACTCGACCGCTGGGGTGGCTTGGAGCCCCATGGATCCGCCGATTTCGAAGGGGGGCTAGGGCAGGATATCTCTATGACGGTTTACCCCCCAGAATTGGTGGGACGACGGGTAGGGTGCAGTTGGCGTGCTGTAGCGGCGTGTAGCTCGATGGCCAAGGCAAGATGCATGGTGGGGATGACGAAGGACATCAGGTGGGATGTGGGACTACCGCGCCTTGCCACATGGAGGCTCGGCACACCCCTAATGCTAGTGGAAAAGGTTGTTGATGTAGACCGTGGTAGGTGGGGGCATTGGAGGGGGTGTGGCCCGAGCATGGTTGCGCTGACGGAGCAGGGCGTAGCGAGCGAACCGCTTCGATTCGTGCGGCGCGCGAGGTGTCCCAACACACTAGAAGAGTGGCGAAATAATACTTTTGGGGTGGTTGGCGGGGGGGCAGGGTGGGGAGGTTCGAAATGCAGGCCGGCTCTCAGGGTTCGGGTCTTACGCGTACGTGGGTCGCAAGGCTGAAAAAAACCGGACCGTCATAGAGATATGGCCAATGAATCCAAACTCGGTCTCGTGGTGCCATGTGCATCGAAAACAATGTAACACATGCCCTGAAGGGTCACTCGACCGCTGGGGTGGCTTGGAGCCCCATGGATCCGCCGATTTCGAAGGGGGGCTAGGGCAGGATATCTCTATGACGGTCCACCCCCCAGAATTGGTGGGACGACAGGTAGGGTGCAGTTGGCGTGCTGTAGCGGCGTGTAGCTCGATGGCCAAGGCAAGATGCATGGTGGGGATGACGAAGGACATCAGGTGGGATGTGGGACTACCGCGCCTTGCCACATGAGGCTCGGCACACCCCTAATTCTAGTGCAAAAGGTTGTTGATGTAGACTGTGGTAGGTGGGGGCATTGGAGGGGGTGTGGCCCGAGCATGGTTGCGCTGACGGAGCAGGGCGTAGCGAGCGAACCGCTTCGATTCGTGCGGCGCGCGAGGTGTCCCAACACACTAGAAGAGTGGCGAAATAATACTTTTGGGGTGGTTGGCGGGGGGGCAGGGTGGGGAGGTTCGAAATGCAGGCCGGCTCTCAGGGTTCGGGTCTTACGCGTACGTGGGTCGCAAGGCTGAAAAAAACCGGACCGTCATAGAGATATGGCCAATGAATCCAAACTCGGTCTCGTGGTGCCATGTGCATCGAAAACAATGTAACACATGCCCTGAAGGGTCACTCGACCGCTGGGGTGGCTTGGAGCCCCATGGATCCGCCGATTTCGAAGGGGGGCTAGGGCAGGATATCTCTATGACGGTCCACCCCCCAGAATTGGTGGGACGACAGGTAGGGTGCAGTTGGCGTGCTGTAGCGGCGTGTAGCTCGATGGCCAAGGCAAGATGCATGGTGGGGATGACGAAGGACATCAGGTGGGATGTGGGACTACCGCGCCTTGCCACATGGAGGCTCGGCACACCCCTAATTCTAGTGCAAAAGGTTGTTGATGTAGACCGTGGTAGGTGGGGGCATTGGAGGGGGTGTGGCCCGAGCATGGTTGCGCTGACGGAGCAGGGCGTAGCGAGCGAACCGCTTCGATTCGTGCGGCGCGCGAGGTGTCCCAACACACTAGAAGAGTGGCGAAATAATACTTTTGGGGTGGTTGGCGGGGGGGCAGGGTGGGGAGGTTCGAAATGCAGGCCGGCTCTCAGGGTTCGGGTCTTACGCGTACGTGGGTCGCAAGGCTGAAAAAAACCGGACCGTCATAGAGATATGGCCAATGAATCCAAACTCGGTCTCGTGGTGCCATGTGCATCGAAAACAATGTAACACATGCCCTGAAGGGTCACTCGACCGCTGGGGTGGCTTGGAGCCCCATGGATCCGCCGATTTCGAAGGGGGGCTAGGGCAGGATATCTCTATGACGGTCCACCCCCCAGAATTGGTGGGACGACAGGTAGGGTGCAGTTGGCGTGCTGTAGCGGCGTGTAGCTCGATGGCCAAGGCAAGATGCATGGTGGGGATGACGAAGGACATCAGGTGGGATGTGGGACTACCGCGCCTTGCCACATGGAGGCTCGGCACACCCCTAATTCTAGTGCAAAAGGTTGTTGATGTAGACCGTGGTAGGTGGGGGCATTGGAGGGGGTGTGGCCCGAGCATGGTTGCGCTGACGGAGCAGGGCGTAGCGAGCGAACCGCTTCGATTCGTGCGGCGCGCGAGGTGTCCCAACACACTAGAAGAGTGGCGAAATAATGCTTTTGGGGTGGTTGGCGGGGGGGCAGGGTGGGGAGGTTCGAAATGCAGGCCGGCTCTCAGGGTTCGGGTCTTACGCGTACGTGGGTCGCAAGGCTGAAAAAAACCGGACCGTCATAGAGATATGGCCAATGAATCCAAACTCGGTCTCGTGGTGCCATGTGCATCGAAAACAATGTAACACATGCCCTGAAGGGTCACTCGACCGCTGGGGTGGCTTGGAGCCCCATGGATCCGCCGATTTCGAAGGGGGGCTAGGGCAGGATATCTCTATGACGGTCCACCCCCCAGACCGGGCGGTCACTGAATCATTATCACACAAGTCTAAACTAAATACATAAGTTTCAAAAGAGCTCTTTCTGTAAGACCGAAGCCGCACGTTATCTCTAATCGTGATCCGCACCAACGCCACTGGGGTGACGAAGCTTTGACCATGTAGTCTCTGCACGTTACGTAAATTTTAATCTCTTCTAATATCTAATATTCTATATTCTAAATTCACACACTTCTCGCGAACCCGCCTGAGGCGTGCACCTCTCTCCGGGCCGCGGGCTCTAAAATAGAATTTTTAAAAAATGTAATTTTTCTACTAACTGTGCTCGCAGGGCTTCAAGACAACGGTAACAATGGCGATGGGGCGACACAGGTAAGACATGAGGTGCGCCAACCCGTATTTGCAGTGCACGAAACTCCCCTGTCCGTATCTGTAGCGCCGTACTTTGCATGTAGTGCCCGACACCCCTGCTCAAACGAGCCAGACACAAGTCGTACAGCCACTGAAAAACCTAAGATGGCCAACACGAAAGCCGGCAATGTGCGAAAATTCGGAGAAAGAAGTCCCCAACAAGTGGGGCAAGAAGAAAAATCGAGCAGGTTCATGGAACACGAAAGAGGATCAGCAGACCAGGCGAACACAGAGGAGTTCATCAAGGAAATAAGAGTGCAGTCAGCGAAGAGAACCGACGGGTACCCAGGCGGAGCGACCATGCCAGACCTCTGCGACACACATGGTGAAGATATGAAGAAACTGATTGAGGCCGCGGGGGCAGCAGACGCGGATATGACGGCGCTGGAGGCGGTGGCAGAGTACATGGCCACCGTCTACGAGGACGCGCGGAACGTGAAGTACCAGCGAGGCTTCCCACTGGAAACTATTTACGGGCTCCCGGCAGGGCACGGCAGAACCCGCTACCAACTGGTAGTGAATTGCACTGACCTCACCTCAGAGGAGCAGGATGAGGTTGGCATGCACAAGAAGGGACCGCAGGTGACGGTGGGGCCCTTTCGGGAAGAGCCAACAGCAGCGAAGCAGTACATCGGCCACCTGGAGTCGGCGATCCGACACTTTCACGACCTCCCTGACACCGCTCCGGTTCTGTGCAGCGGCAAAACCCAGTTACGCTGGTATGCTGATAAGATAGCAGAGTTTCATCTCACCTTTGAAAAAAGTGAATATGCCATCACCGCGCTGGCGACATCTCTGGCACATCTACCTCTTCACTGCGTACCACTGGGGGCAGACGACTTCCAAGCAGCAGACGTTTGCATCCCGAGGGTACGGGTATTTCATCCGAGGCAGACCAGGACAGGCAACGCGGAGCGACAGCTGCACATAATCAGCGAAGAGCTGCGTGGGCACACGACCAAAGACTTGGAAAAACAACTGCGCAGTATGCCCTCTGTTGAGTCGGCAATCAAAGGGGCGCGGGGACTGCCCGCGTACATGGAGAAACACACCAACAGCATACGGCTGGTGGCGGTCACGGAGGAGGCCGCTGACAACATAGAGTCGAAGGTGCTTGCCTTCCCGGGTCTCGGGGAATACACAGTTCAGAGAATCAGACCATCGCTAACGAACAGAGGCGAGGACGAGACAGAGGTGATCGTAGTTGATAAGGGGAGCACCATCAACTTGGCCGCGGACCTCCCGAACTTAGTCGCGGCCATCCAGGAGGTGTTTACACAGGCGGGCTTGGGCGAAGCAGCAGAACATCTGAAGCCGCTGCCAGCGACGACTGTGAGGCCAGGGACTGACCCAGCGAAGCCGGAAACGTATATGCGAGTAAGAATCACAAAAAGCGGCAATCTTTTCACCGGGCTAGCCAGCGAAGCAGCGTATGAGTGGCTAGGAAAGCAAGACAGACGTACGGTCCGTCTCTCTCTCCCCAACAAATCTCGCTCCTACCTCCTTCAGCACTCTGACTTTTCTCGCACGGGAGACAAGTTTAAGGGCAGAAGAGGGAGGGCAGCGCCACCAGCAGCGGGGGCGCAGCAGACGGAGGACATCGTACAGGCGCGGGAGAGCAAGCTCTCCAACCAGTGGGCGAAAGTTGCGAAGGGCGGGGCCGGTGACGAGGCCATCAACGAGCTCCGCAAAGCCGTGGAGAAGCTCGAGGGCACATGTAAAAGCGGCTTCACGGACAACGTTGAGGCCACGAACAAGGTCTCCAGCAAGGTGGACGAGGTGAAGGACTCCGTGATCGACCTCACTGAGGAAAACCGCGAGTTCCAGAAGCAGCATCTCGGGATCTCCAGCGAAATACTGAAGTCCTTCAGCAACTCCAACAACGCACTGGCCAAGCTGCTGAAAGGTCAACGCACCCCCGAGCCGGCTAAGAAAAATCTACGCCGGCCACGAGAAGCGAGCGAGCGATCTGACAGCGAGGGAGGTATGGAGATAGACGAAGAGACGCTGTCGGAGTTCAGACGTCTGCAAAAAGCACGGGTAAGTTCCCTCGGGGAAAAATCATCCTCACGGGATAAGAGACCCCTCGCATATGGCGTAGAGGGTAACTGCACAGGAACACACAATCTGACTAAACAACTTGGGCATCGGTTCCGAAAACAGGCACAAGACGAAAAGTGGAACCCCACCACTTGCATCACTGAACCAGTCCGAGCACAGCACAAGAGGAAGGGAAATCAGCTGAATAAGTACTGGTTGGGTTCCTGTATGCATCGCAGGCCAAGGCAGACGAAAGGAAAAAGCTGGAACAGCTGGAACAGCTGGAACAGTTGGCAGAGCCTCGCTCCAGCCGAAGCCAACGCTCTAGGGGCTGACAGAAGCAGCCTGGCAGAGGCCACATCCTGTATAGGCCCTTGCAGTTTTGAAGCTAGGAAAAGCCCTGTATACCAGAAAATCCTGGTTAAACAAATACCTGAAGTAAAAAGTAACTCTGGTAAATCCAAACCTGCTGCTGGTAAAAGTACATCGTGCCTGTACTCCTGCACAGTGCTGATCGGAACCCAGGCTGCAAAGCCCACGACTAGACACAAGTGTGGGAGGGTTAGCAGTAATATAGGCACCAACTGTTACCACACTGTTGACACGGTAGCAGCATCAAACTCAATACAATATAGGGAAAGGGCGGGCACACCTGGCACAAGAGCTGCAAAAAATAACATAAAACATACAATGACATTGAGTAGCTGCAATTGCAATAACATACACTATGAGACAGTAAACAGAGTTAAAGCAACAAGCAGGCCACCCGAGGCCAGTTCCCCATACACAAGGGAGGTAAGCAGAAGAGAACACATTCAGGAACTCCCACTAAGACAAGAGGGGAACCCTAAGCCTACCCTAAGGAAAATAAGCACAAACCAGCCCCAGAGGGTGAAGGCAATGGTCAGCCTGACAGGAAAGTTACTATGGGGACTTTATTGCAAAATGGCAGACAATATTCACACTTTCAGGAGTAACCGGCAAATTACGGCATTTAGCGAATTGCTCCAGGAGCTCTACGTTAAAAAACGAAGTTTTGTAAAAACAGCTCTGACAGAGCAATATTTCAAGGAGACAACTGAGGGTCAAACACAAAGACATATTGAAAAGAATGAGGCCCAGATATATGGCAGTAAGGACGGGATGATGCTGCAGGCAAATGTAACGCGTAACAGGAAGAGGAATGCGGGGGCGGGGGAACATGCACACTGGCGAGACGACTGGGATAGTAACAACAAGAAGAACCCACAGGATATATTGAATGGAAATAGGCGAACTGCAACAACCCGCACAGCCATATGGAGGAAAACAAGGGGAAACCCTAACCCAAAAGGGGCTTACCTACAGAAAAGGGAGGGAATAGGGGCACATAAAAGTAAAATTAGACGGAAATATTTTACACAAGGCCTACAAATGGCAAAATACGAATGTGAAATGAAAATGAACTTGAACGGACGACTTTGGACATTTAGCGAATTGCTCCAGAAGCTCTACGTAAAAATTCGAAGTTTTGTAAAAACGACCCCAGCAGAGCAATATTTTAAGGAGGCAACCAAGAGTTATGCACAAAGATATATGGGGAAGAATGAAGCCCAGATATGCTGTAAAAAGAACGGAACGACGCTGCAGACATGTGTAACGCGTAACAAGGAAAACCGCGTTAAGCCAGAAGAACATGCACACCGACGAAACGATAGGGACAACAATAACAAGAGGAACGCACAAGATACATTGAAAGGGAAAAGGCCAATTATGACAGCTTACACGGCCATATACAGGGAAATGAAGGGAAACCCTAACCCAAAGGGTCAGTACCTACAGAGAAAGGGGGGTGTAGGTGCACATAATAACAAAATTAGACGAAAAAATTTCGCACAGAGCCTACAAATGGTAAAATACAAACAACAAATGAAAATGAGCTTGAACGGACGACATTGGATATTTAGCGAATTGCTCCAGGAGCTCTACGTAAAAACACGAAGTTTTGTGCAAATGGCCCAAAAGGGGAAATACTTTGAGGGGACACCCATAGGGTATATACGAATAAGTATTGAGGAAAACGAAGTTCAGAAATGCAACAAGAAGGGTGTGAGGGGACAAAATGAGCGTGTAACGCGTAACAAGGAAGGCAGTATGGGGGGGGGAAAACATACCCGAAGGAGATGCGTGGTAAGTAATGGACACGAAGGCAACTCACGAGGCACACTAATGAAAGCAATACTTGCAATTTGCGTTGCAGCTACGGTCCTGACGAAAAGTAATAATGGCGGAAGAATAACGCTAGCACAAAAATCAACGCAAAGGGTATGGGTGACAGCATGCAGGGAGACTAGCAGAAAGGTGAGAACGGGAATGCGAAAGGAAACACCGGATAGGGTGCGCGTGACATGCTTGCAGAAAAGGAACACAGCAGCGACAACGATAACCAGACAGGCAACCGAAACAAGAAAGGGAAATGAAAAAATGCCAAAAGGGGAGGACAACCGAAGCCAAGGAACAACACAGGAAAAGCCCTCAAAGGGCCCTAGGTGGTCAGCCACAGCAGAAGAGAGGGAGCAAAGGGCAAACCTCATGAGAAACCTCACATACTACCTACGGGCGAACCGGCAGGAGCATGCGTACGCACACAAAAGAGGAAGGAGATACTGGAGTGAGCACATGAAAGGGAAGACATGCAGGTGGGTACAGCGTACCAAATATGACAGGCCACAACTAGTTAGAAGCAACCAGGTAGTAAGGCAAGAAACGAGGGGTAGGAACCACAGTAGGTGGGGACAAAAGCATAGCGAAATATGCCGAATGACAAAAGAAAACCGGAGCATGGCAAGAATGGTGGGGGCCCAACTAATGACTATGCAGGTGACGCTGGATGTACTAGGCGCCCTGGCTGAACGGAAGGAACAAGAGAAACCAGTGACAAAAAGCCCACAAGTAATGCCACAGCCCGAAATAATGAAAGGGAAACCGGAGGTAGCACATGAGAAAGCCTTGGGCACCGGACCAGACAGGAAAGCTGTGAGGGTGGAGGATATAGGGGGGCATGCTGCAGCGGAACTACAGCCCTCACACATAGGGGGGGGGACATGCTCGAAAGATGAAATGGAAGGGCAGTACCCCAAGAACTCCACCACGCAAGGGATATTCGCGAAGGATGGAAAGTTAAATATGTACCAAGTGGACCTTGCGCTCGAAACAGTGCCGACAACGGGTCCGGGTCCGACCCGTACCCGTTGAACGGATCGCTAATTTGCTCAGGCTCCGGCCCCATCCGTCACCGACGGATCTTGAAAAATCGCAGGCTCCGTTGAAGTCCGTCTCTGCCGGATCTTTTAGAATCGAGGCTCCGCGTCAATCCGTCTCCGCCGGATTCTGGAAAATCTCAGGCTCCGAGCGCATCCGTACCCGTCGGAGGCGCAAGCTGTTGAGGCCCCGTTGAAATCCGTCT
The DNA here is from genome assembly GCA_001247695.2 of Cymbomonas tetramitiformis. Taxonomy (NCBI): domain Eukaryota; kingdom Viridiplantae; phylum Chlorophyta; class Pyramimonadophyceae; order Pyramimonadales; family Pyramimonadaceae; genus Cymbomonas; species Cymbomonas tetramitiformis. The sequence continues at coordinate 10,638 of LGRX02029860.1, forward strand.
CCGTGAAACTCTGCAATTTGCTGGATCCGTCTCCGTGATCCGTCAGATCGCCGGCGGCCTACACTAGTCACAGCTCGCAGACGAGACGAGATCAGACGAGAGGCCCAGTGCGCAGTGGCATCGCATTTTATTCATTCTCGCACCCCCAACTTAGACAGTAGCACAATACTGTCTCTCTCTCTCCCCTAATAGAAATACATCGGTCATACGCAATTTTGGATAATTCATAATAGAGAATAATGCGACGTGCAGTTGCCGTTCCAGGCGCCAATGCACCAAGGCCGGGCGGGGCCACACGAAGTGTACAAAGCTCGCTGGCATGCGAGATAGTTAAGAAGTACCCTGGTCCTCAACAGGTCGAGCTGGCAGTCGAAGTGAACATTCCAGGCAGATGGTTCAATTCAGCAGACATGACAACAGCGGAAAAGAGCCACTTATTTAGGTGTATCGCAGTAGAGAATGCCGAGGTTCGGCAATTTGGCACCGGGCGCAACGCATCGAAGACTGAGGCTTTGCGCTTTCAGGTATGAGTGTTCTATATTCGTTCCGGGGGCATGTCACTGGGGCAGCTCACTGGGGCATGTCTGGATGTCACTGAGGCGTTAAAGGCCACCGGGATCCGTTTGGACCCGTTTCAAGCGGAGCCGGGAAAAAATCAGGCTCCGCCATGGCCCGTCCCCGGCGGAGCCGGAAACAATCAGGCTCCGCCGTGATCCGTCCCCGGCGGAGCCGGGAAAATCCCAGCATCCGTAGTGATCCGTCCCCGTCGGATCTTGAAAAATCGCAGGCTCCGCATTGACCCGTCCCCGGGGATCCTTTGCAGCCTCAGGCTCCGACGGAGACGGATTGGACCCGTTGTCGGCACTGGCTCGAAACACTGGAAGAAAACCCTCCGGGGTCAACAACCATACAAGAAATACTGAGATTGCTGAATGGGAATGATAATAAATTTCTGGAAATGGTAAAGGAAAAAGTCGCCAAAAGGGGTGGCACTCAGATACCGGTAATAGGGAACGGGCACTGGCTACTACTGATGGTAGGAGTCTGCGTCGCAAGGGATAACTGCACGTTGCAGGCCTATGTATATGATTCTATGGGCATGAAAAGGCAGACACGAAAGAAAACTGCCTCACAACACATGGGAATGGCGGAGGAACTACAAACAGCAATAAGCAA
>LGRX02029861.1:0-44072 GCA_001247695.2 Cymbomonas tetramitiformis
AAATGTAACACATGCCCTGAAGGGTCACTCGACCGCTGGGGTGGCTTGGAGCCCCATGGATCCGCCGATTTCGAAGGGGGGCTAGGGCAGGATATCTCTATGACGGTCCACCCCCCAGAATTGGTGGGACGACAGGTAGGGTGCAGTTGGCGTGCTGTAGCGGCGTGTAGCTCGATGGCCAAGGCAAGATGCATGGTGGGGATGACGAAGGACATCAGGTGGGGACTACCGCGCCTTGCCACATGGAGGCTCGGCACACCCCTAATTCTAGTGCAAAAGGTTGTTGATGTAGACCGTGGTAGGTGGGGGCATTGGAGGGGGTGTGGCCCGAGCATGGTTGCGCTGACGGAGCAGGGCGTAGCGAGCGAACCGCTTCGATTCGTGCGGCGCGCGAGGTGTCCCAACACACTAGAAGAGTGGCGAAATAATACTTTTGGGGTGGTTGGCGGGGGGGCAGGGTGGGGAGGTTCGAAATGCAGGCCGGCTCTCAGGGTTCGGGTCTTACGCGTACGTGGGTCGCAAGGCTGAAAAAAACCGGACCGTCATAGAGATATGGCCAATGAATCCAAACTCGGTCTCGTGGTGCCATGTGCATCGAAAACAATGTAACACATGCCCTGAAGGGTCACTCGACCGCTGGGGTGGCTTGGAGCCCCATGGATCCGCCGATTTCGAAGGGGGGCTAGGGCAGGATATCTCTATGACGGTCCACCCCCCAGACCGGGCGGTCACTGAATCATTATCACACAAGTCTAAACTAAATACATAAGTTTCAAAAGAGCTCTTTCTGTAAGACCGAAGCCGCACGTTATCTCTAATCGTGATCCGCACCAACGCCACTGGGGTGACGAAGCTTTGACCATGTAGTCTCTGCACGTTACGTAAATTTTAATCTCTTCTAATATCTAATATTCTATATTCTAAATTCACACACTTCTCGCGAACCCGCCTGAGGCGTGCACCTCTCTCCGGGCCGCGGGCTCTAAAATAGAATTTTTAAAAAATGTAATTTTTCTACTAACTGTGCTCGCAGGGCTTCAAGACAACGGTAACAATGGCGATGGGGCGACACAGGTAAGACATGAGGTGCGCCAACCCGTATTTGCAGTGCACGAAACTCCCCTGTCCGTATCTGTAGCGCCGTACTTTGCATGTAGTGCCCGACACCCCTGCTCAAACGAGCCAGACACAAGTCGTACAGCCACTGAAAAACCTAAGATGGCCAACACGAAAGCCGGCAATGTGCGAAAATTCGGAGAAAGAAGTCCCCAACAAGTGGGGCAAGAAGAAAAATCGAGCAGGTTCATGGAACACGAAAGAGGATCAGCAGACCAGGCGAACACAGAGGAGTTCATCAAGGAAATAAGAGTGCAGTCAGCGAAGAGAACCGACGGGTACCCAGGCGGAGCGACCATGCCAGACCTCTGCGACACACATGGTGAAGATATGAAGAAACTGATTGAGGCCGCGGGGGCAGCAGACGCGGATATGACGGCGCTGGAGGCGGTGGCAGAGTACATGGCCACCGTCTACGAGGACGCGCGGAACGTGAAGTACCAGCGAGGCTTCCCACTGGAAACTATTTACGGGCTCCCGGCAGGGCACGGCAGAACCCGCTACCAACTGGTAGTGAATTGCACTGACCTCACCTCAGAGGAGCAGGATGAGGTTGGCATGCACAAGAAGGGACCGCAGGTGACGGTGGGGCCCTTTCGGGAAGAGCCAACAGCAGCGAAGCAGTACATCGGCCACCTGGAGTCGGCGATCCGACACTTTCACGACCTCCCTGACACCGCTCCGGTTCTGTGCAGCGGCAAAACCCAGTTACGCTGGTATGCTGATAAGATAGCAGAGTTTCATCTCACCTTTGAAAAAAGTGAATATGCCATCACCGCGCTGGCGACATCTCTGGCACATCTACCTCTTCACTGCGTACCACTGGGGGCAGACGACTTCCAAGCAGCAGACGTTTGCATCCCGAGGGTACGGGTATTTCATCCGAGGCAGACCAGGACAGGCAACGCGGAGCGACAGCTGCACATAATCAGCGAAGAGCTGCGTGGGCACACGACCAAAGACTTGGAAAAACAACTGCGCAGTATGCCCTCTGTTGAGTCGGCAATCAAAGGGGCGCGGGGACTGCCCGCGTACATGGAGAAACACACCAACAGCATACGGCTGGTGGCGGTCACGGAGGAGGCCGCTGACAACATAGAGTCGAAGGTGCTTGCCTTCCCGGGTCTCGGGGAATACACAGTTCAGAGAATCAGACCATCGCTAACGAACAGAGGCGAGGACGAGACAGAGGTGATCGTAGTTGATAAGGGGAGCACCATCAACTTGGCCGCGGACCTCCCGAACTTAGTCGCGGCCATCCAGGAGGTGTTTACACAGGCGGGCTTGGGCGAAGCAGCAGAACATCTGAAGCCGCTGCCAGCGACGACTGTGAGGCCAGGGACTGACCCAGCGAAGCCGGAAACGTATATGCGAGTAAGAATCACAAAAAGCGGCAATCTTTTCACCGGGCTAGCCAGCGAAGCAGCGTATGAGTGGCTAGGAAAGCAAGACAGACGTACGGTCCGTCTCTCTCTCCCCAACAAATCTCGCTCCTACCTCCTTCAGCACTCTGACTTTTCTCGCACGGGAGACAAGTTTAAGGGCAGAAGAGGGAGGGCAGCGCCACCAGCAGCGGGGGCGCAGCAGACGGAGGACATCGTACAGGCGCTGGAGAGCAAGCTCTCCAACCAGTGGGCGAAAGTTGCGAAGGGCGGGGCCGGTGACGAGGCCATCAACGAGCTCCGCAAAGCCGTGGAGAAGCTCGAGGGCACATGTAAAAGCGGCTTCACGGACAACGTTGAGGCCACGAACAAGGTCTCCAGCAAGGTGGACGAGGTGAAGGACTCCGTGATCGACCTCACTGAGGAAAACCGCGAGTTCCAGAAGCAGCATCTCGGGATCTCCAGCGAAATACTGAAGTCCTTCAGCAACTCCAACAACGCACTGGCCAAGCTGCTGAAAGGTCAACGCACCCCCGAGCCGGCTAAGAAAAATCTACGCCGGCCACGAGAAGCGAGCGAGCGATCTGACAGCGAGGGAGGTATGGAGATAGACGAAGAGACGCTGTCGGAGTTCAGACGTCTGCAAAAAGCACGGGTAAGTTCCCTCGGGGAAAAATCATCCTCACGGGATAAGAGACCCCTCGCATATGGCGTAGAGGGTAACTGCACAGGAACACACAATCTGACTAAACAACTTGGGCATCGGTTCCGAAAACAGGCACAAGACGAAAAGTGGAACCCCACCACTTGCATCACTGAACCAGTCCGAGCACAGCACAAGAGGAAGGGAAATCAGCTGAATAAGTACTGGTTGGGTTCCTGTATGCATCGCAGGCCAAGGCAGACGAAAGGAAAAAGCTGGAACAGCTGGAACAGCTGGAACAGCTGGCAGAGCCTCGATCCAGCCGAAGCCAACGCTCTAGGGGCTGACAGAAGCAGCCTGGCAGAGGCCACATCCTGTATAGGCCCTTGCAGTTTTGAAGCTAGGAAAAGCCCTGTATACCAGAAAATCCTGGTTAAACAAATACCTGAAGTAAAAAGTAACTCTGGTAAATCCAAACCTGCTGCTGGTAAAAGTACATCGTGCCTGTACTCCTGCACAGTGCTGATCGGAACCCAGGCTGCAAAGCCCACGACTAGACACAAGTGTGGGAGGGTTAGCAGTAATATAGGCACCAACTGTTACCACACTGTTGACACGGTAGCAGCATCAAACTCAATACAATATAGGGAAAGGGCGGGCACACCTGGCACAAGAGCTGCAAAAAATAACATAAAACATACAATGACATTGAGTAGCTGCAATTGCAATAACATACACTATGAGACAGTAAACAGAGTTAAAGCAACAAGCAGGCCACCCGAGGCCAGTTCCCCATACACAAGGGAGGTAAGCAGAAGAGAACACATTCAGGAACTCCCACTAAGACAAGAGGGGAACCCTAAGCCTACCCTAAGGAAAATAAGCACAAACCAGCCCCAGAGGGTGAAGGCAATGGTCAGCCTGACAGGAAAGTTACTATGGGGACTTTATTGCAAAATGGCAGACAATATTCACACTTTCAGGAGTAACCGGCAAATTACGGCATTTAGCGAATTGCTCCAGGAGCTCTACGTTAAAAAACGAAGTTTTGTAAAAACAGCTCTGACAGAGCAATATTTCAAGGAGACAACTGAGGGTCAAACACAAAGACATATTGAAAAGAATGAGGCCCAGATATATGGCAGTAAGGACGGGATGATGCTGCAGGCAAATGTAACGCGTAACAGGAAGAGGAATGCGGGGGCGGGGGAACATGCACACTGGCGAGACGACTGGGATAGTAACAACAAGAAGAACCCACAGGATATATTGAATGGAAATAGGCGAACTGCAACAACCCGCACAGCCATATGGAGGAAAACAAGGGGAAACCCTAACCCAAAAGGGGCTTACCTACAGAAAAGGGAGGGAATAGGGGCACATAAAAGTAAAATTAGACGGAAATATTTTACACAAGGCCTACAAATGGCAAAATACGAATGTGAAATGAAAATGAACTTGAACGGACGACTTTGGACATTTAGCGAATTGCTCCAGAAGCTCTACGTAAAAATTCGAAGTTTTGTAAAAACGACCCCAGCAGAGCAATATTTTAAGGAGGCAACCAAGAGTTATGCACAAAGATATATGGGGAAGAATGAAGCCCAGATATGCTGTAAAAAGAACGGAACGACGCTGCAGACATGTGTAACGCGTAACAAGGAAAACCGCGTTAAGCCAGAAGAACATGCACACCGACGAAACGATAGGGACAACAATAACAAGAGGAACGCACAAGATACATTGAAAGGGAAAAGGCCAATTATGACAGCTTACACGGCCATATACAGGGAAATGAAGGGAAACCCTAACCCAAAGGGTCAGTACCTACAGAGAAAGGGGGGTGTAGGTGCACATAATAACAAAATTAGACGAAAAAATTTCGCACAGAGCCTACAAATGGTAAAATACAAACAACAAATGAAAATGAGCTTGAACGGACGACATTGGATATTTAGCGAATTGCTCCAGGAGCTCTACGTAAAAACACGAAGTTTTGTGCAAATGGCCCAAAAGGGGAAATACTTTGAGGGGACACCCATAGGGTATATACGAATAAGTATTGAGGAAAACGAAGTTCAGAAATGCAACAAGAAGGGTGTGAGGGGACAAAATGAGCGTGTAACGCGTAACAAGGAAGGCAGTATGGGGGGGGGAAAACATACCCGAAGGAGATGCGTGGTAAGTAATGGACACGAAGGCAACTCACGAGGCACACTAATGAAAGCAATACTTGCAATTTGCGTTGCAGCTACGGTCCTGACGAAAAGTAATAATGGCGGAAGAATAACGCTAGCACAAAAATCAACGCAAAGGGTATGGGTGACAGCATGCAGGGAGACTAGCAGAAAGGTGAGAACGGGAATGCGAAAGGAAACACCGGATAGGGTGCGCGTGACATGCTTGCAGAAAAGGAACACAGCAGCGACAACGATAACCAGACAGGCAACCGAAACAAGAAAGGGAAATGAAAAAATGCCAAAAGGGGAGGACAACCGAAGCCAAGGAACAACACAGGAAAAGCCCTCAAAGGGCCCTAGGTGGTCAGCCACAGCAGAAGAGAGGGAGCAAAGGGCAAACCTCATGAGAAACCTCACATACTACCTACGGGCGAACCGGCAGGAGCATGCGTACGCACACAAAAGAGGAAGGAGATACTGGAGTGAGCACATGAAAGGGAAGACATGCAGGTGGGTACAGCGTACCAAATATGACAGGCCACAACTAGTTAGAAGCAACCAGGTAGTAAGGCAAGAAACGAGGGGTAGGAACCACAGTAGGTGGGGACAAAAGCATAGCGAAATATGCCGAATGACAAAAGAAAACCGGAGCATGGCAAGAATGGTGGGGGCCCAACTAATGACTATGCAGGTGACGCTGGATGTACTAGGCGCCCTGGCTGAACGGAAGGAACAAGAGAAACCAGTGACAAAAAGCCCACAAGTAATGCCACAGCCCGAAATAATGAAAGGGAAACCGGAGGTAGCACATGAGAAAGCCTTGGGCACCGGACCAGACAGGAAAGCTGTGAGGGTGGAGGATATAGGGGGGCATGCTGCAGCGGAACTACAGCCCTCACACATAGGGGGGGGGACATGCTCGAAAGATGAAATGGAAGGGCAGTACCCCAAGAACTCCACCACGCAAGGGATATTCGCGAAGGATGGAAAGTTAAATATGTACCAAGTGGACCTTGCGCTCGAAACAGTGCCGACAACGGGTCCGGGTCCGACCCGTACCCGTTGAACGGATCGCTAATTTGCTCAGGCTCCGGCCCCATCCGTCACCGACGGATCTTGAAAAATCGCAGGCTCCGTTGAAGTCCGTCTCTGCCGGATCTTTTAGAATCGAGGCTCCGCGTCAATCCGTCTCCGCCGGATTCTGGAAAATCTCAGGCTCCGAGCGCATCCGTACCCGTCGGAGGCGCAAGCTGTTGAGGCCCCGTTGAAATCCGTCTCCGTGAAACTCTGCAATTTGCTGGATCCGTCTCCGTGATCCGTCGGATCGCCGGCGGCCTACACTAGTCACAGCTCGCAGACGAGACGAGAGCAGACGAGAGGCCCAGTGCGCAGTGGCATCGCATTTTATTCATTCTCGCACCCCCAACTTAGACAGTAGCACAATACTGTCTCTCTCTCCCCTAATAGAAATACATCGGTCATACGCAATTTTGGATAATTCATAATAGAGAATAATGCGACGTGCAGTTGCCGTTCCAGGCGCCAATGCACCAAGGCCGGGCGGGGCCACACGAAGTGTACAAAGCTCGCTGGCATGCGAGATAGTTAAGAAGTACCCTGGTCCTCAACAGGTCGAGCTGGCAGTCGAAGTGAACATTCCAGGCAGATGGTTCAATTCAGCAGACATGACAACAGCGGAAAAGAGCCACTTATTTAGGTGTATCGCAGTAGAGAATGCCGAGGTTCGGCAATTTGGCACCGGGCGCAACGCATCGAAGACTGAGGCTTTGCGCTTTCAGGTATGAGTGTTCTATATTCGTTCCGGGGGCATGTCACTGGGGCAGCTCACTGGGGCATGTCTGGATGTCACTGAGGCGTTAAAGGCCACCGGGATCCGTTTGGACCCGTTTCAAGCGGAGCCGGGAAAAAATCAGGCTCCGCCATGGCCCGTCCCCGGCGGAGCCGGAAACAATCAGGCTCCGCCGTGATCCGTCCCCGGCGGAGCCGGGAAAATCCCAGCATCCGTAGTGATCCGTCCCCGTCGGATCTTGAAAAATCGCAGGCTCCGCATTGACCCGTCCCCGGGGATCCTTTGCAGCCTCAGGCTCCGACGGAGACGGATTGGACCCGTTGTCGGCACTGGCTCGAAACACTGGAAGAAAACCCTCCGGGGTCAACAACCATACAAGAAATACTGAGATTGCTGAATGGGAATGATAATAAATTTCTGGAAATGGTAAAGGAAAAAGTCGCCAAAAGGGGTGGCACTCAGATACCGGTAATAGGGAACGGGCACTGGCTACTACTGATGGTAGGAGTCTGCGTCGCAAGGGATAACTGCACGTTGCAGGCCTATGTATATGATTCTATGGGCATGAAAAGGCAGACACGAAAGAAAACTGCCTCACAACACATGGGAATGGCGGAGGAACTACAAACAGCAATAAGCAAATGGGTGACAAGCAACAAGGTGGCAATGGGGTGCCAGGAAGCCAGAGCCACGCCAATGTATGATAAGCACCAATATGATGCATACAGCTGCGGCGTCTGGGTGATATATGTTGCGGAGCTATGGCAACAGTGGCTGTTGGAAAGGAAAGGAACGTGGATACAGTACGTGTACACAAACACACTCCAAACCAGTCGATGCGTTACACTACACACAACAGAAGTAGTGAGCAGATGTAGGGACAGATTCGGGCCGAAGATAAGGTCGGCCATTATGAGGGAAAATACGCCACATGCAGAACATGCCACGGGCGAAGTCGAGCTGACAATGGAGGCTCCAGCAAAAGGGACTGGGGCAAAACAACCGCAAACTCAAGGAACGTGCGCGGCGGATGCCTTCATGAGGGAAGTGGTGAGTGACCGCACAAGAGAGCAGGTGGAGGACATAATGAGGCAACAAGGGGTGGGCATACAAACAATAATGAACGTTCAAGAAGCACTTCAAGCGCTACAACAAGAAACCGATGCCCTCATAAGTGAAACGATGGGAAAGTTGTCAGTAGACGGCCGAACCCAAATAGCAATAAGGGATGGGGGAAAATGGGCGATGATGATGCTCACAATAACACGACGGGACATGCAGGTGCACGTCTGGCTACCTACAGGAGGGATAGAAAAACAGGATGAACTACTAACAGCTATAGATGTTTGGACCATACTGCGGGAAGCCTATGACCTGCAAAAAGTGCGATATAGTGGACTAAAGACACATAGTACACCACCGGAATGGGAAAAGTTCAGCCAAGGGGAGCAGGCGATAAGGGTGGCAGGTAGCTGGAAGTACTGGCATGTTGATGGCAAACCAGGGAACTTCAAGCTAGGGACCAGAAACGCGGCACAGGCACAGGGGGAGGCTCAAGAGACGCAGAGAACGGAACACTCAAATGGACTGGACGAGGAAAACACAAGTGGCGATGAAAGGAAGAGTGAGGGCATGGCGCCTACTACAAAACAAAGGGACATAGGCGAAGCAAAGGAGGGAAAGAACGAAAACCCCAAGGACAAGCTGGTCCAGGCCACACTACAGTTCTGTCCAGAAAGCACAGAACAAGCAAATGAAAGACTAAAAAGGGAGGCAGGCACGGCAACAAGAAAAAAGCTACGGCCCCCCGCAAGCGCCAAGAAAAACCTACCACCTAGCACACCAACAAAAACGAACAAAAGGGACAATGAGGAGGCCAAAGGGTCCCTGGAGGCACTGAGACAATGGGGTGGGAACATGCCAAAAACGGAGAACCTAAACATTGAGGAAATACGAGGGGCACAACCACAAACTGTGAATTTCCTAACATGGAACCTACAGGGTGCCCCGCACTCACTATACGAACTGGAGGAACAAATGAATAAATGGGAGATAGATATAGCAATAGTCACGGAAACCAAGACTGCAAACGAGGAAATAAAAAGGCACTTCAGAAACAAGAAACAGTCAAACATATGCACGAGTATACCGAAGAAGGAAGGAGAGGAAGATAAGAACAACTACACGGCAGGCCTGGCCATAATACTCACAGGGGAGTATGCCAAACCACATAACTACACCGAGGTGCTGGTACCACACCTACAAGGAGTACTCACACACACACTGCTCCACTTCCCGGGGGGAAAATATTTACACCTGATAGGGGTATACTACCCGGTGGAAGGGAAGGATGTGACAGAAGAGGCAAGACAAGGGGAACTCGACAGAGAGGCAGCCAGGAACGGCATACGGGAGTATGTGCGAATGGTGACCTCGGCCAGCGAAAATGCGACAGGGCAGACAGTACTAGTTTGTGGGGACCTGAATGCCTCCACGGGCACACCGAAAAACAGCAGGGACAAAGAATGGAACAACACTATGGAAGCCACGGGTCTGCAAGATGTGGGAGGTACCAGAGAAACAACCCTAACATGGCATAAACGAAGGAACATAGACAGAATGCTGGCGAGCAAAGCAGAGCTTCAATACTACACGCAACCGACGGAGGGCGAACTTACTGAGCTACACACGAGCGACCACAAAATGGTCTGCACGACACAATTGGACCTAAAAGCCTGGGGGACACACAGGCCAACGGCACAAAAGTCAAAACACGCAAAAACAGACAGACTGAAACTCCCGCTAACAGAAGCAGAGGGGAACACCCTCAGGCAAACACTGGACGCCGCATATACAAAAGAATTACAAGAGGAAATGCAAGAGGCAATAAACGGAATAAAAACAGCAAACAGCACAAGGCACAGAAAAAGGGCAATAGACTACGCGGGAGAAGTGGTTGCAAAAATAATGGGGGAAGCAAGAGACAGGGCAATGATAGATGTCAACCTACCGAAACAAGCGGCGGCACCAGAACAACAACATGGACTGCACCTCCCGAAAACTCTACGCAAGGAAAGGGACGCCCACCTTAAAGAAAGGAACAGATGCCGCGAGAATATAGCATTATGGAAGAAAGACATTGAAACACGAGAACAAGCAGCCGAGGAAGTACGGACGGAAGGTTACGACAACCGAACGAGTGAAATGAGGGAATGGGAGCAATGGGAACGGGAGCAGAAAAAACTTGCAACAAAAGAGGCAAGAAAGTGCATAAAAGAGCACGAGGCAAACCGAAAACAGAAAACAAGAATGAAAATGAGAGAAAGATACTGGGGCAACATAAAACACTACCACAAACTGATTTACAAAAAAGAGATAGAAAATGGAGCAGCACCGGCTGCAGCGATACAAGCAATAGAAACAACACAAGGGGAACTAGTAGTAGGGCACCAAAAAGTAGCACAGGCAATGGGTGAACACATTGCGAGGTCGGAGCCATACAAAATGAGGGAACCAGAGAAAGGACTTAAAAGTACGCCACCTTGGCTTGATGAGAGGTACAAGAACTACATGAAGGAGAACCAATGCACAAGGCCGGACCAAACAAAGGTAAACTTAAGGGTGGACAAAGAAGCCTACCGGCAAGCGGTGAAGAAAATGAAAACCAACAAAGCGGCCGGGCCCATGGGGATACAAAATGAGATATTGAAACAGATGCCGGACAGATTCCATGACCAACTGTGTGAACTCATGGGGCTAATGTGGGAACACAGACACACTCCCCTACCATGGAAAAAAGGCTACTTCTGCTTCCACCACAAACAGGGCGAGGTAACGAAGCAGCAAAACTACAGACCTATAGCTCTACTGGATTGCCTGTTCAAATTGTATACCACAGTACTCACAAAAATGCTGGCTGACTTCTGTGAAATAAACGGCATGCTCTCGGAAGCACAGGAGGGCTCAAGGGAAAACCACAACACAATGAAGCAACTCACCAGGGTAACTAATGCTATTGAAGACGCCAACCTCTCCAAAAGAAACCTACATGCAACCTACGTGGATTTTGAAAATGCGTATGGGTCAGTTGACCACAAAAGACTTATTATGACACTAAAACACCTAGGGGTGCCACCACAACTCACTGAAGCCGTTAGGGATATACTGGGCGAAAATGAGGAGGACTCCATGCAAATGAGAGCAAAGGTAGGGGACCAAGTCTCGGAAGAAGTACCAATAAGAAGGGGGATTCTGCAAGGGGACAGCATGAGCCCATTACTATTCATACTATACCTGGAACCTCTCCTACGATGGCTAGAGGTAGGGGACCACGGGTACCAGCACAAGTATGCGACCGACAAGGGGCTCAGAGGGGAGCCGAGAACCTCCTCGGGGGCGTTTGTGGACGACCTAATTATACTAACCAAACTAATGACAGGGATGGAGCAACAACTGGAGAAACTCTCGACATTCGGAGACTGGAGTGGACTCAGAATAAACGAGGATAAAACAAAGATAACAGGGGTAGAACATGGCAACAAAAATGTGAAAGAAGGTAGACACCAAGGGGTGAAATGCGGAAGTCGAACATTAAAGGTCCTCAAAGCCGGAGACACCTATAAATACCTAGGGGTCCTTCTCAATATGCTGGGGACGTGGAAAGAAGAAAAAAGAAAGTCACTGCAGGAGCTCAAGCGAAGAATAGACGCACTACTGGCCACCCCCCTCACACAAAGACAAAAAGAGTACTCCCTGAAGTCAGCCATACTAGGAAAATTCAAATACGGGCTCCACCTCGGAATATACACACAGGGTGAAATACAGAAGGTTGAAAACCAGCTGGGGGCCGCGATGAAAAGAATATACGGACTTCCGGCGAACGGCACTCCTAATGAACTAAACACGGAGGAGAAAGAGGAATATGGACTGGGACTCCAGTCCTTACAGGCAATATATGCACAGGAGGTCTACACGGGACTGGCGGGGGCCGTTCAGAGTGAGGAAGACAAGGGTGTCCAAATGGGATATGGCAAAAGGGAAAGAAACCTCCTAACCAGACAAAGAATGTCGCAAGTCAGCAGGTCCACAGCCGGGCTACTGGAAAAACATTTCGAGGAAAGAGGACACAGCAGCGCAAGAAGCAAGCTAAAAATGGGACTACAAACGCAAACAAACACTCTAAGGAAAATGAACGCTCTGAACGAATATGGGATACACGTAAAAGGGGTAGGGAGCCATATGCAGGAACTAGCTAAAGAAACACTGCCTACAATGAGACAGCTGGGGAAGGCAAAAAGGGTATGCACAAACGCGGAAATGGAGGGCACCATTAGAGCAACCAAGCACTCCAGGCGAATGGACAAAGAATACAGAGACCCACAACAGCAGCCTGCGTATACAGGCTCTGAAAAAATGGGGGCAGTAAAAGTAATACGGGAAACGAAAACTCAGCAAGCTACTAAGCAAATAAATTTCACCAAAATGCTCACACTATTCAGAAATTACCCGGACCTCAAAAACCTAACCACAGCAGATGGGAAAAGTGCTATACCAATAAAAACACTAAAGGCAACAGGTGGAAGAAAACACGACAACAAGACGGCAACAAAGATAGCACAAGGCATGATGCATCTATACCCATACATTTGTGAGGCACAGCCCAACGACATTAAGAAACCAGGGGACCACTGGGACCATGTGTGGAACAGAAGGTTGAAACCGGAATACGTACAGGAACGGAAAACAGGAGAACTAGAGAGGTACACCAAAAGTACGGTAAGCATGGAAAACATAAGCGACTGGCCGGCGCAAATAAAGGCGCTACATGAGGCTGGAAATAGCCTGAAGACATACTGCAACTGCTGGCCATGTACCCACTAGCCAACCAAACAAAACACTTCGAACAGGCAGACGTGGAATGGACGGAACAGGAGAAGGAAACTCTGGGCATAGAAACCAACCAGGAGAAGGAGGAAGATGATGTGATGACCGCGAGGAACCCACGGGGAAGAACAAAGAGGAAGACAGAGCAACGAGACAGGGGCCAGTGGTCAACACAAGAGGACCAAATGGACACGCTAGGACAAGAGGGAACATACACGCCCGCCAGGATACTGGCGAGTAGACAGTACCTACAAAACTACACCGATGTGACCTCGAAAGTAACACAGTACGAGGTACGGTGGACCAACAGCGAAGGGAGGGAACAAACGACGTGGAGCACAGAAGAAACAGTAAGAACACACCTGCTCAAACACAGCCTCTCCTCGGACCACGGATGGCAGAACCTTGTGGAGGAATGGGAAAATGACAAAAAAGATAAAAGGGCCAAACGCGAACCCGTCGAAGAAATACTGGCAGGGCAGCCAAACGGTGAACAGAGATACTGGAAACATGTAACACACCTGGAAATATGCACAAGGGAAACGAACCCGGACCAAGACATTATGCACACAGGAACAAAAGACAGGCAACTACGCGAGGAAGGTGACACCACCTACTGCTACGAGCCGGATGGGGGCCTTATAGGCACACTAAGCACAGCAAAAGTTAGAGAACTGTACGACAGATACGCCGAGGCGGTGGGGGACAGCACGGCACAAAGGCCAACAGAAAAACAACTGGCCAAAAGGCTGAAACTAAGTGTAGAGCACAAGATACAGGTCAACACCTTCGAGGAGGAAATTGCACAATTACTGATAAGATACTCCAGTAAAGCAGAAATTAAACACAGAAAACGGAACCTCCAAAACCACTGGACCTTCCCTCCGGAAATGATGGAGGCGGTGCACACGGCCATGGGAGTCCATACAGAGGTGTTTGCCTCGCCACTCAATGTACACAAAAACACCAAAAAATATTACTCACAATACCCACGAGACTCGGTATTTGGGGCCATTGGCTCGGCGTGGGAAGAGCAATGGGAAAAACTGGGGTCGTACCAATTCAACCCAGAGTATACGGCAGGTGACCTCTACAAAGCGCTGAAAAAGGCAATTAACTCCACAAAAACAGCAGAACCCGTCCTAGGGGTAGGGATATACCCCACATATGCCAAAAGCCCGTACAGAAAACTGCTAAACAAGCACATGGGATACAGGGTACATGAGCTGCTTGAGATAAAGGAAGGGCAGTTCACCTTCCTGCCACCTGACCACTGGATGCAAGGAAACCTACAGAAACCCAAACAATGTAACTGGAACATGAGAATACTGATAGTAGCAAACGCGGCAGGATGGAGAAAATACTGCCCGGACGCACTTAAAACCCACGACATATTCAGCAAGGCCCTTCTCAAATGCCCGCAAAGCAAAGTTAGGACGATAGGCAGAGCATGCTACATGCACAGGCCTCTGACTCTTAAAGACGCAGACAGGCAACCTAGGTCAATTACAGAATGGGAGAGGGACTGCGTCATAGACCCAGCGCCATGGACAAACCATGAACTACCGGTGGTGCAAGCAATGCCAAGCTGCCACCTGGAAAACCACACAGAGGAAATAATTGACCGCTGGATGGAAGACAGGAAAAAGGAAGGGGAGCACAGAGGAGGGGACAGGGGGCCGAGGCCAACAACCATGGACGTGCTAAGAGCTAACACTACGTGGAGCAGAGAGGAAATAAACAGGGACGCACTGAGAAGATGGGCACTACAGTTTACGTGCCCAGACACAACAGAAGAAGACATAAACGGGGACCAATGGCTGCAATGGGAAAGGGGTGAAATAGAGAAAGCCGAACCACCGCCAGAAAGCCGGTGGGATAACTACGAAAAGGGATACCCAGAGCCTCATAGGAGGCATAACAAAAATGATATGGTCTACACAGATGGCAGCCAAAGAAAAGTCAAAAAGGAAAACGGGGAAGTAGAGGAAGTAACGGCAGCAGGAGTCTGGGACCCAAGAGGGGGACGGGAGACGAGCCATATGCAAAGGTGGACGGGACGATGCCAAACTGTTAACAGGGCGGAGCTCACTGCCATATATATGGCACTAACACTAGACTCAAACTTGGGAAAAGAAAAGGTCAGCATATGTACGGACAGTCTAACCTCGCTTTACCAAATACAAAACATGAAGAGAAGGCCCCACACCCTGGAAAGGCATGTTCACAGGGACATACTGTGGAAAATAATGAAGCAAATACAAATGTTAAACAGAGAGGGAACGAAGGTGGCCCTATACAAGGTTAAGGCACACGTCGGAATACATGGGAACGAAATGGCGGACGAGGTGGCAAAAAAGGCCTGCGAAGAAGGGGAATACGGACTTAACCACGACAACACGGATACAATAACGCTACTGGCAATAAGTGAGGACACAGGCAGACAACTGGAAGGGCACCAGGCAATACTCAATTACGTAACAAAAAAGATAAGGGAAGCGAAAATGACGGGAAAAACAAATATAATACAAAGGCTAAAAAGAAAACTAGAAACCGGGCCCGAAGAATGGGAGACCAAAAAACAACGCATTGAGAGGGTGGAGGCAGAATATGCTCAGAAAAGTCGGGAGCTTACAGAAATAGAAACAATAGAAGCCTGGGCGGACCCCTGGACAAATGA
The DNA here is from genome assembly GCA_001247695.2 of Cymbomonas tetramitiformis. Taxonomy (NCBI): domain Eukaryota; kingdom Viridiplantae; phylum Chlorophyta; class Pyramimonadophyceae; order Pyramimonadales; family Pyramimonadaceae; genus Cymbomonas; species Cymbomonas tetramitiformis. The sequence continues at coordinate 15,695 of LGRX02029861.1, forward strand.
ACCAGAAGGGCAACAAGAGGGGGAAAAGGAACTAGAACTCCAGAGAATGGAACGACAAGAGGAGGAGGCACTAAGACAGGAGCAACAAGTACAAACAGCTCGACAAGCCAAACAAAAGAGGGGTTACAGGCAAGAAAGCACACAAGAAGCAGAACTGAGTAAGGAAGAGGCAGGGGAGACAAGAACAATACGGAAGGAGGAGACATTAGGACAAGGAAGACTACAAAAACGAAGAAGAACCCGAAACCAGACAGAACCCGACCAACCAGCCCTAAGGGAAGTTGAAGGGCAAAGAAGAACTCAAGGAAAAGTCGCAAGAGGGCCAACGCAGGCACCAAAGCCACAGGAGGCACAGAACAAGGACGTGGCAACACAAGAGGACGCTGCAGCTGAGCTCAGCGAGATGGCCCAAGAACAGGATGAAGCACAGGAAGAATGGAGAGCACTCCAAGAAATGTCACGGCAACAGGAAGCAGCACAAAAGGAAGCACACCAAGCGAGGGAATGGAGGAGGACCTCGATAGAAAAAATACAGACAGCAACAAGAGAAAAACCAGAAAAGTACATGCAACACCTGAAAGGCGACAAAGCCATGCATAAGCTCTCTAATGAATACTGGAAGAAAGGAACAGAATACCTGAACGAGCATGATGTGACAGTCCTGCTAAGATGCCGGGCAAACAAGCTACCGGCGGGACCGTACAAGAAGCAGCAAGGAAGGGGAAGGGCGCAAAAATGCAAGTGCTGCGGGATGCCCAGACAAGTGAACGCGGGAGGCTTCATACGCACAGCCCATGTGCTAGGAGGATGCACGGAAAGGGAAATAAGGAACATGATAATAAGCAGGTCGGATGAGACCACCAAAATGATAGCAAAAGCAATTAGCAAAGGAAGGAAAGGAGGATGTGTAATAAGAACGCATGCGGGGAAAAAAGGGAAGGGAACGAACAACGGGAGACCAATAGAGGACTTCCTGCTCACAAGGGGGCAATGCAGACTGGACGGACGAAACACACCGGCACCAGAACACGGAAAGGACACCATACCACACTATGTAGACATAGTAATGCTCGAGGGAACTGAGAAAGGGAACGAGCAGCCTGGGTACACACACCAAAAGGCAATGGCGGAAGCGGGTCACATACACCTGATAGAAGTAACGTACACAGACGAAATGAGGTGGGAAGAAGCACTAAAGACAAAGTACACAAAATACACACCGCTGGTGAAGCTACTGGAACTATATGGGTACAAAGTGACGCTACATGTGATGGTATTTGGCAACACGGGAACGATATATGAGCACACAGAAAAAATACTGACCAAGCATTTAGGATTTGACAAACAGGAAGCACTACACCTACTCAGGAAAGTACATGACCTAGCCACTGGGTATGCAGTAAGCCTTAACAGACTATATAGGAAAAAAGTAGACAAAGAACCAGACTAAGGAAAAAAGAAGTAAGAGTCAAGGGGACTCACAAAGCCCCACACCCCGTCCAAGGGTGTCTCTTTTTCTTTTCTTTTCTTTACATAGGTTTACGGATATAAAGCTATCTTTGACCTACGTATCTGTCACCAAGTACTGTATGAGTACTGGTACAGCCAAACGGAGTCACAGCAATAATGACCTACGGTGCACTGAATCCAGCACACCACCCTGTAACTGTACGGAGTGTTCTTCAGGAGGCAGGGAGCGGCTCATAGATAAAGTCCGAGACAACAAACAGCTAAGAGCTGGAAACTGCTAGAGGGAGGCCTGTGCTTTAGCCAGGGCGGTCCCTTTCTAAAACTGCTGCTAGGATACTGCCCACAAGCTTGGTGGCAGGGCGGTCCCGAACAGTGCAACAACTTTACGCTGCTGCCCTTTACTGCAGAGTTCTGATCATAGCAAAAGGTTAACCTAAATTAGCCCATCTTGGGGCATCCTGCACGTTCAGTGACAAAGCACAAGCACTGAGCAGGTCCGACCTAATTCTATCCACTAATCGACCGTGCTAAAACATTGGTGGCACGGCGGAGCAGGATAGGTGTCCCGATTTTCTAATATGACGCCGGCCAGAAATCAGGTGTCAAAGATAGTCCATCGATGTCCAAGTAGTGATTGAAGAAGACGGTGGAGTCAAAGTCCTGCCCAGGTGTCCAGATGTTGCAAACTACCTCACAAACTTATTCACAAAGGAGTGAGATGCTCTTTGCCGCGCCTCCCGGCTGGCCCTGATAGTAGTGCTCCACTGTCCAACTTCAAAGTCGCAAAAGTAAAAGCATTAGTCGCATTGCAGCCCTTGGTACATTTCCCTCCTTCAATTCCATGGGTGCAACAAAAGGACACAAGGGTGCCCTTCCCAAAGACATCATCCTGCACTCTCCCTCCCTCCACCAGCTGCCCAGCCGCGCCAGAAGATGTACCCGCAATCAACTCCCCAGCCGAATCAGCCCTTGTCTGAACCCTTGCTGCCGTAGGTGCCACCACGAGTGCCGCCTCCTCCTCCTCGAGCTCCTCCTCGAGCTCCTCCTCGACCTCGGCATCACGCCTATCTAGCTCCTCGAAGACTGCCCATACATGCATGTGGTGGGAGATGAAGCAGTGGCCTAGATGTAGAGGGCAATGCGGTCGACACTCTGCACAAACATGTGTCGCTTTCGGCTTTGCGAGGTGTTTCTTGCTGATAACATGGTTGCCAGCATTTCTCGGGTACCTCTTTTGTCGTCTACATTCCTTACATTCCGCTCGGTTACTTGCCCATCGACTCTTCAGTGGCAAGTCCTTCATAGGAATCGGCGTATGCCCAAGTACCATCTCGGGAGACAGGTGAGAAAGTTTGAATCGTGATACCTTCATTGGCCGACCCCCCTTCTTTCTCCGAGCCCGCAGTGGCATCGCCAACTCGTCAGCCAGAGCAGATCGCAACGACCGATTGAAAGGTCGTTTTGGCATCGTGTACCCCAGACCAGGCTCCTTGCAGCATATGGTCATGTACACGCACACGAATGTATACACCCAAGTATCAATCAGCATATGGAAAATCCTTTTGTACATCCGCTTGTACTTCAGTGGGCACGAATATTTCGAGTGTGCCTCCCTGTCCCAGCAATCTACGCTAATCATGAACTCGTTGTACAACTTCACCGGCAACGGACAAGGTACATCGACCCTCTCCCGTGAAAACTCGTTCGTGAGAGCTACGATATCCACATTTTGGGTATGGCGATCTAACAACTCGTAGGCAGGCTCCGTGAAGCACTTTGCCCGAATCAACTTCCGCCACACGTTTTGCGGCACACGATTCAAACGACCACGAGTTGCAAGCTCACCAAGTGCCGTGAATCCTCTCGCCAAGTCCCTGGGCGAAATTCGTCCCTTGCTAGTCCCATCAGCACGGAGCGGGAGGCATCGTGCGCGGAATACGCCTTCTCCCACCAGCGAAACCAAAGCCACGCGCATGTCCTCGTCCATCTCGACCGTACCTGATCGCACGCTGACCGCAGTCATATATTATCACATTCATTAGACAAATGGTGTATCGAGAAGAAAGTACACAGTGTACTAATTGTGTGCGTGGTTGAATTATAATGGCAAGACGAACAAATAATGCGGACGCTTGTGGGATGACAAGTACCTTCCGCATTTGCCACATTATTACGGGTTTGTCGTTTCATGGTCTTCGTTTTGCGCCTCTTCACTGAACTCGGCGTCCATGGCACCCCGTAGGTCGCCATCAAGACCCACGTGGTATCCATCCACCGCCCAACGATTGCTTTTAAACGCCCCAACGCCATTCTCCACATGCTCGTCCCCCTTTCCGCAGTCCCTCGATCGGGAAAAGTTGGCCTGCCTCCAGCATTCTTCTTCATCGTACCAATGTAATACAAGGTCTGTTCGCCCAACCAGTAGATCAACTTTAACGTAGTGAAAAGTCGATCGCCGATCACCACGGTCTGTTTGCGTAAAGCACCGTACCTCAAAAGCTCTCGGCAAAGTTTGATTGTGGCGCACCCCATTTCTCCATATCCTCGCCATTCAGGCGGGGGCTGTCCCTTTCCCCCTCGTGGCCCCTTGATGCAGGCCCATGGATCCATCCCAGTCAACAAGTGAAACGTGTGCGCGATGTACAAATTCGGTAGGCGGTTTCCAAGACGAATCAACGAACATGCCATCACCCATATTATTCCTCGGTCTGTAGGTTTGCCAGGGACATATCTTTGGTAAGAGACGTGGAATTTAGACCCCATGAGATACTCGTCGAACACCATGATTCCACCAATACGCCACAGTCTCGCGAGGGAAAATCGCATAACGTCATAAAATCGACGCACACGGAGTAATGGGTCATACCCTGCAAACCATTATCCATTTCGCGTAAGTTGATCGTTTGGACCATGCGTACATTATTTGTAAAACATATATGTGTGCCAAGCATGAAAAAATTGTATCACACAACAACATGCAGCAACGTGTTACGCCATCCTCGCATTCCATTGCCAGTGGGGGTGCATGTGCCATACCTTGCATCCCTTTTGTAAGATTCATTCTAGGATCCTTCGGGTCAGTCACTTTCAGAAATGTAGTAATGTGCTTAAAACGATAATATGGCATGGTTTTCGCGACGCCAGCATTTCTCAGGTTTTCGTCCATGCTCCATGCCGCCTCCAAGTTCTTAATCGACGAAGTCCCCTTAATGATTAATATCGCAATGTAAGCTTTCAGCTCATCGAGGGTAACCAAAGGGCAATGCCGTCCGCCATATTTCCATTGGGACCCACGATCTTGGGTCCATTTGTGAGGGTACCTTCTTCTGCATCCATGAAAATATGTACAACATTAGTCAATTATTGTGCATGGCCATGTTCTATACACGCTACGAGATAAGTCCACAGATATGACGTTCAAACGCATTATCATAGCAACCGTGTATGTAAAGTTCATAAAGTCTCACCGGTGTAGGCTCATCTCTGTATTGGTGCACTCTACCCACTCTTTGAGCATATCTTCGCCATTCCCCCATACCATTTCAGCGTCCGGAATGTTGGACTCGCCATCGATGCCGCGAGCACCATTATCTCCACCGTCAGAATCGATTTCAGCATCACGGATAGGTTGTGATGGCGATGGTGCGGTAAAGGCAGTCCAAGAGATGACCATTAAGAATAGGTCCTCTAGACTCAAGCCTCGTGGGATTTTCGGAAGCATCCGGAGGGTGGTGTCATTAAGAAGGGTTTGAGGCATTTGCACATCCTCGCCAACATTCTCATCCCCCCATTCCCATCCACGAGTTGTTTCATCATCACCCTCAGGCTCCTCCTCGATGGCGTCCCTGTCTCCGTCTCGGCGCGTGACATACATCTCATCATCCGTGACGGTGGCGACGCTGTCTCCTTCGTCCGTGTAATCCTCTGAAACATCGTCTCCATCTTCACGAGTAATATGTTCCTCCCACATCGACATCGCGAAACCGTTCCGAATCTGATATATTATAATCCCACCCATAATTCAAAATTAAGGTAATGATATGTAAGTAGAGAGCTTGCCCATTGACAAATGAACGAAAACTGATTAGTAACAGACACGTGGAGTATAATATGCATTTATTTGCAAAACTAGCTATTCAGGCTTGGTTACTAGGCTTTTTATGTGGCTCGGTTTGCTCCAAGGGACGAGAGAATCTAATCCCGAGTGACTGATCCCCGGCTATTCACATATCCAACCGATTACCGAGTCGTTAGCTTTCAAGTAGGTACACAATATAATATAGTATAGTATGCACTGGCACAGTATAACATAGCATAGTATACATGCCATATAGTTTTGATAGATTATAGACACTGGTATAATGACAAATATAGCCACTGTTGCGGCCAAGGAACACTGTCTCAAATACATGGGAAGATGGGGGGCGTTTGACCTCTTGAATAATAATTATCTTCTTTCTCTCCTCGTGTTGCAGACTCTCTTCCTCGCGACTCTCACGCGACTCTCTTCCTCCCTCTGCGGTCTTCACTCGTGTTCCTCTCACTCGTTCTGGTTCATCTGATTTACAACGGTCCACTCGTACAAGTCACAATGCCACCAAGATCTTTGAATAGGAGCTACATGAGCAACGCCAAAATAGCTATCAACTGTTGTGGCGCCACTGTGTTCATCGGAATCCAACAACAATTCATAGATATCTATCTATGAATTATACAACTTCTGCTGGTTCCATACCCGAATTCCCTCGCTACAATTTTCTTCCGCTTGCGTCCCCTCCTTTGGATCGCCTGCGCAACCCCCCTTAACCCAAAGAGATCATTCGTAGGGCGAGCTGAGCTCAGAACAAGGCAGGCGTATGGGGCACTCACTGAGTGGTGAGCTGAGTGGCATGTTGAGTGTCACGCTGAGCGGTGAGCTGAATGGCATGCTGAGTGGTGAGGTGAGTGGTGAGGTGAGTGGCATGCTGAGTGGCATTGGCCAGCGGTCGAGCTCACCACTCAGCTCATATGCTTCTCAGCATGCCACTCAGCATGCTTCTCAGCATGCCACTCAGCATGCTTCTCAGCATGCCACTCAGCATGCTTCTCAGCATGCTTCTCAGCATGCCACTCAGCATGCTTCTCAGCATGCCACTCAGCATGCTTCTCAGCATGCCACTCAGCATGCTTCTCAGCATGCCACTCAGCATGCTTCTCAGCATGCCACTCAGCATGCTTCTCAGCATGCCACTCAGCATGCTTCTCAGCATGCTTCTCAGCATGCCACTCAGCATGCTTCTCAGCATGCCACTCAGCATGCTTCTCAGCATGCCACTCAGCATGCTTCTCAGCATGCCACTCAGCATGCTTCTCAGCATGCCACTCAGCATGCTTCTCAGCATGCCACTCAGCATGCTTCTCAGCATGCTTCTCAGCATGCCACTCAGCATGCTTCTCAGCATGCCACTCAGCATGCTTCTCAGCATGCCACTCATCATGCTTCTCAGCATGCTACTTAGCATGCTTCTCAGCTCACCAGTCAGCATGCCACTCGGCTCACCACTCAGCTCACCACTAAACATGTCACTCAGCTCACCACTCAGCTGATTACTCATATCGCCACTTGGGAGGGTTGGCGGGTATCAACTATTGACCCGGGTGACACCTGATGCGCTTCGCTTTTTCACTGTCTATGACCTTTAGTGCCGCCAAAGCTCCGGAATGTCCTTTTTCTCTTGCTCGTCTGCACATGACCGACAAACCCATAGGGATCAGTTTCGGTTCCCGCTGGGGCGCTCGGTTCAAAGAGGGAGCTAGAGGGCTATTTTATATATGAGGCCTTAGAGGTGTCGCTTATGGAGGGCGTAGTGTCTAGATGCAAACGGTGTGCATAATGCAATGTCCTAAGAAGGGAGCATACTTTGCAAAGTGTTGGACTCCTTCGTCTTCACTTTCATCTTCACATCGATCACCTGTCCCAAACATCACTTCTCTCAAAAATCTCTCATATCGCTCTCACATCTCTCTCATATCTGTCACATCTCTCTCACATCACTCTCACATCTCTCCCACATCTCTCTCACAACTCTCTAAGCCTTCTCAGGTCTTACTCTCACAGCAATCTCCCCATGGCGCTCTTACATCTCTCACATCTCTCTCACATCTCTCTCACATCTCTCTCACATCTGTCACATCTCTTTCACATCTCTCCCACATCTGGGTGGCATGTTGAGTGGTGAGCTGAGTGGTAAGCCGAGTGGTAAGCCGAGTGGTGAGCTGAGTGGTGAGCTGAGTGGTGAGCTGAGTGGTGAGCTACTGAGTGGAGAGCGGCATGTTGAGTAGCATGCTGAGTGGTGAGCTGAGTGGCATGCTGAGTGGTGAGCTGAGAAGCATGCTGAGTGGTGAGCTGAGTGGTGAGCTGAGTGGCATGTTGAGTGGTGAGCTGAGTGGCGTGCTGAGTGGCATGCTGAGTGGTGAGCTGGGTGGTGAGCTGGGTGGTGAGCTGGGTGGTGAGCTGAGTGGTGAGCTGAGTAGCATGCTGAGCTGGGTGGTGAGCTGATTGTTGAGCTCACATCTCTCAGGTCTGTCACATCTTACACATCTCTCACATGTGTCTCACATCTCTCATAGCACTCTCATGATCTGGCGCTCGATGGGAGAGGACATCACCCGAGACGGCTTCCTCCGCCTCTTCCTCGTCGGATTCCTCCTCTTCCTGTTTATCTGTTGGCCCAATACTCACTTCCCAGCTTTCCCCCACTGAGATCTCGCGTCTCTCCAAAGCTCTCTCTCTCTCAGCTTTCTCTCTCTCTCTCAGCTTTCTCACAACACTCTCCCATCTCTCTCATTTCTCACCGCACTCCCACATCCATCACATCTCTCTCACATCTCTCTCACATCTCTCCCATCTCTCTCTCACAGCTCTCTCAGCTTTCTCAGGTCTGACTCTCACAACAATATCCCCATGGCGCTCTCACATCTCTCACATCTCTCTCACATCTCTCTCACATCTCTCTCACGTCTCTCTCACAGCTCTCTTAGCTTTCTCAGGTCTGACTCTCACAACAATATACCCATGGCGCTCTCACATCTCTCACATCTCTCTCACATCTCTGAGGTTTGTGACAACTTTAACATCTGTCACATCTGTCTCACATCTCTCACAGCTTTCCCCCACTGAGATCTCACGGCTCTCCAGAGCTCTCTCTCTCTCAGCTTTCTCACATCACTCTCCCATCTCTCTCACATCTCTCCCATCTCTCTCTCTCACATCGCTCTCTCACAACTCTCTCACAACTCTCTCACAGCTCTCTTAGCTTTCTCAGGTCTGACTCTCACAACAATATCCCCATGGCGCTCTCACATCTCTCACATCTCTCCCATCTTTCTCTCTCACATCGCTCTCTCACATCTCTCTCACAACTCTCTCACAGCTCTCTTAGCTTTCTCAGGTCTGACTCTCACAACAATATCCCCATGGCGCTCTCACATCTCTCACATCTCTCTCACATCTCTGAGGTTTGTGACAACTTTAACATCTGTCACATCTGTCACATCTGTCTCACATCTCTCACAGCTTTCCCCCACTGAGATCTCACGGCTCTCCAGAGCTCTCTCTCTTTCAGCTTTCTCACATCACTCTCCCATCTCTCACATCTCTCCCATCTCTCTCTCTCACATCGCTCTCTCACATCTCTCTCACGTCTCTCTCACAGCTCTCTTAGCTTTCTCAGGTCCGACTCTCACAAAAATCTTCTCATGGCGCTCTCACATTTCTCACATCTCTCTCACATCTCTGAGGTTTGTGACATCTTCAACATCTGTCTCACATCTGTCTCAGCTTTCCACCACTGAGATCTCACGGCTCTCCAGAGCTCTCTCTCTCTCTCTCTCAGCTTTCTCACAACACTCTCCCATCTCTCCCATCTCTCTCTCACATCTCTCCCACATCTGGGTGGCATGTTGAGTGGTGAGCTGAGTGGTAAGCCGAGTGGTAAGCCGAGTGGTGAGCTGAGTGGTGAGCTGAGTGGTGAGCAGAGTGGTGAGCGGCATGTTGAGTAGCATGCTGAGTGGTGAGCTGAATGGCATGCCGAGTGATGAGCTGAGTGGCATGCTGAGTGGGCATGTTGAGTGGTGAGCTGAGTGGCGCTGAGTGGCACATGCTGAGTGGTGAGCTGGGTGGTGAGCTGGGTGGTGAGCTGGGTGGTGAGCTGAGTGGTGAGCTGAGTAGCATGCTGAGCTGGGTGGTGAGCTGATTGTTGAGCTCTCATCTCTCAGGTCTGTCACATCTTACACATCTCTCACATGTGTCTCACATCTCTCATAGCACTCTCATGATCTGGCGCTCGATGGGAGAGGACATCACCCGAGACGGCTTCCTCCGCCTCTTCCTCGTCGGATTCCTCCTCTTCCTGTTTATCTGTTGGCCCAATACTCACTTCCCAGCTTTCCCCCACTGAGATCTCGCGTCTCTCCAAAGCTCTCTCTCTCTCAGCTTTCTCTCTCTCTCTCAGCTTTCTCACAACACTCTCCCATCTCTCTCATTTCTCACCGCACTCCCACATCCATCACATCTCTCTCACATCTCTCTCACATCTCTCCCATCTCTCTCTCACAGCTCTCTTAGCTTTCTCAGGTCTGACTCTCACAACAATATCCCCATGGCGCTCTCACATCTCTCACATCTCTCTCACATCTCTGAGGTTTGTGACAACTTTAACATCTGTCACATCTGTCTCACATCTCTCACAGCTTTCCCCCACTGAGATCTCACGGCTCTCCAGAGCTCTCTCTCTCTCAGCTTTCTCACATCACTCTCCCATCTCTCTCACATCTCTCCCATCTCTCTCTCTCACATCGCTCTCTCACATCTCTCTCACGTCTCTCTCACAGCTCTCTTAGCTTTCTCAGGTCTGACTCTCACAACAATATCCCCATGGCGCTCTCACATCTCTCACATCTCTCTCACATCTCTGAGGTTTGTGACAACTTTAACATCTGTCACATCTGTCTCACATCTCTCACAGCTTTCCCCCACTGAGATCTCACGGCTCTCCAGAGCTCTCTCTCTTTCAGCTTTCTCGCATCACTCTCCCATCTCTCTCACATCTCTCCCATCTCTCTCACATCGCTCTCTCACATCTCTCTCACGTCTCTCTCACAGCTCTCTTAGCTTTCTCAGGTCCGACTCTCACAAAAATCTTCTCATGGCGCTCTCACATCTCTCACATCTCTCTCACATCTCTGAGGTTTGTGACATCTTCAACATCTGTCTCACATCTGTCTCAGCTTTCCACCACTGAGATCTCACGGCTCTCCAGAGCTCTCTCTCTCTCTCTCAGCTTTCTCACAACACTCTCCCATCTCTCCCATCTCTCTCTCACATCTCTCCCACATCTGGGTGGCATGCTGAGAAGCATGCTGAGTGGTCTCGATGGGGGAGGGAATCACCTGAGCGAGCTTCTCCCTTTCTTCCGGTTTGGTCCGCTCGTGCTTGCTCTTGCTCTTGTTCCTCTACTCACCCCTCAGCACACCACTCAGCATGCCCTCTGACTAATGTTTTGGCGAATCATTGGATCTTGGAAATTGGGTGTCACCTTCTTCTCGCTCGGAGGTCTGCTCGGCCTCTGACTCTTGCTCTCGCTCTTGCTCCTCTGCTCACCCCTCTCCCCCCCAACATCCCACATCACATCCCTCACCCCTCGACGACATAGATCCCAACCCTCATCTTATGGCACTTCGGGTAGTGTCGGGAGGGGGATGGGGGGGATGTGCAAGTTTACCTATGGGCGGTACCCGCACCATCTGGTATAAATCTCGCTTGGCTGTCGCATGGGGATTTGGCTCCCAAACTTCGGTGTTGGTGGCATCTATGGCCCCCCGAACCCGTCTGAGGCGTGCACCTCTCTCCGGGCCGCGGGGCACAAAAATAGATATTTTTAAAAATGTAATTTTCCTACTGACTGTGTTCGCAGGACTCCAAGACAACGGTAACAACGGCGATGGGGCGACACAGGTGAGAAACGAGGTGCGCCACCCAGTGTCAGTAGCGCCGTACTTTGCATGTAGTGCCCAAAACCCCTGTACGAACAAGCCAGACACAAGACGTCCAGCAACTGAAAAACCTAAGTTAGCCAACATGAAAGCCGGCAATGTGCGAAAATTCGGAGAACGAAGTCCCCAACAAGTGGGGCAGGAAGATAAATCGAGCAGATACATGGAACGAGACCGAGGATCAGCGGACCAGGAGAACACTGAGGAGTTCATCAAAGAAATAAGAGCGCAAGCAGCGAAGAGAACTGACACGTACCCAGGCGGAGCGACCATGCCAGACCTCTGTGATACGCATGGAGAAGATATGAAAAAACTGACTGAGGCCGCGTGTGAAGCGGAGGCGGATATGACGGCGCTGGAGGCAGTGGCAGAATACATGACTGTCTACGAGGACACGCGGAAAGTAAAATACCAGCGGGGCTTCCCACTGGAGAGCATCTACGGGCTCCCGGCAGGACACGGCAAAACCCACTACCAGCTGGTAGTGAACTGTACTGACCTGACCTCAGAGGAGCAGGACGAAGTTGGCATGCACAAGAAGGGGCCGCAAGTGACGGTGGGGCCTTTTCGAGAAGAACCAAGAGCAGCGAAGCAGTACATCGGCCACTTGGAGTCGGCGATCCGACACTTTCACGACCTCCCTGACACTGCCCCGGTTCTGTGCAGCGGCGAAACCCAGCTACGCTGGTATGCTGATAAGATAGCGGAGCTTCATCTCACCTTTGAAAAAAGTGAATATGCCATCACTGCGCTGGCGACATCTCTGGCACATCTACCTCTTCACTGCGTACCACTGGGGGCAGACAACTTCCAAGCAGCAGACGTTTGCATCCCGAGGGTACGGGTATTTCATCCGAGGCAGACCAGGACGGGCAACGCGGAGCGACAGCTGCACATAATCAGCGAAGAGTTGCGTGGGCACACGACCAAAGACTTGGAGAAACAACTGCGCAGTATGCCCTCTGTTGAATCAGCAATCAAAGGGGCGCGGGGACTGCCCGCGTACATGGAGAAGCACACCAACAGCATACGGCTGGTGGCGGTCACGGAGGAGGCCGCTGACAACATAGAGTCGAAGGTGCTGGCCTTCCCGGGTCTCGGGGAATACACGGTACAGCGAATCAGACCATCGCTAACGAACAGAGGCGAGGACGAGACAGAGGTGATCGTAGTTGATAAGGGGAGCACCATCGACCTGGCCGCGGACCTCCCGAACTTAGTCGCGGCCATCCAGGAGGTGTTTACACAGGCGGGCCTAGGCGAAGCAGCAGAACATCTAAAGCCACTGCCAGCGACGACAGTGAGGCCAGGGACTGACCCAGCAAAGCCGGAAACGTATATGCGGGTAAGAATCACAAAAAGCGGCAATCTTTTCACTGGGCTAGCCAGCGAAGCGGCGTATGAGTGGCTGGGGAAGCAGGACAGACGTACGGTCCGTCTCTCTCTCCCCAATAAATCCCGGTCCTACCTCCTCCAACACTCTGACTTTTCTCGCACGGGAGATAAGTTTAAAGGCAGAAGAGGGAAGGCAGCGCCACCAGCAGCAGGGGCGCAGCAGACGGAGGACATCGTGCAAGCGCTGGAGAGCAAGCTCTCCAACCAGTGGGCGAAAGCTGCGAAGGGCGGGGCCGGTGACGAGGCCATCAACGAGCTCCGCAAGGCCGTGGAGAAGCTCGAGGGCACGTGCAAGAGCGGCTTCACGGACAGCGTTGAGGCCACGAACAACGTCTCCAGCAAGGTTGACGAGGTCAAGGACTCCGTGATCGACCTCACTGAGGAGAACCGAGTGTTCCAGAAGCAGCATATTGGAATCTCCAGCGAAATATTAACGTCCTTCAGCAACTCCAACAACGCGCTGGCCAAGTTGCTGAAAGGGCACCGCACCCCCGAGCCGGCAAAGAAAAATCTACGCCGGCCAAGGGAAGCGAGCGAGCCATCTGACAGCGACGGAGGTATGGAGATCGACGAAGAGACGCTGTCGGAGCTCAAACGCCTGCAAAAAGCACGGGTAAGCTCCCTCGGGGAAAAATCATCCTCACGGGATAAAGGACCCCTCGCATATGGCGTTGAGGGTAACAGCACAGGGACACACAATCTGACTAAAAAGTTTGGGCATCGGCTCCGAAATCAGGCACAAGACGAAAAGTGGAACCCCACCACTTGCGTCACTGAACCAGCCCGAACACAGCACAAGAGGAAGGGAAATCAGCTGAATAAGTACTGGCTGGGCTCCTGTATGCATCGCAGGCCAAGGCAGACGAAAGGAAGAAACTGGAGCAGCTGGAACAACAGCTGGCAGAGCCTCGCTCCCACCGAAGCCAACGCTCTAGGAGCTGACAGAAACAGCCTGGCGAAGGCCACATCCTGTATAGGCCCTTACAGTTTTGAAGCTAGGAAAAGCCCTGTATACCAGAAAATCCTGGTTAAACAAAAACCTGAAGTAAAAAGTAACTCTGCTAAATCCAAACCTGCTACTGGTAATAGTGCATCGTGCCCATACTCCTGCACAGTGCCGATCGGAACCCAGGCTGCAAAGCCCACGACTAGACACAAGTGTGAAAGGGCTAGCAATAACACAGGCACCAACTGCCACCACACTGCTGACACGGTAGCAGCATCAAACTCAACACAATATAGGGAAAGGGCGGGCACACCTGGCACAAGAGCTGCAAAAAATAACATAAAACATACAATAACATTAAGTAGCTGCACTTGCAATAAAATACACTATGAGACAGTAAACAGAATTAAAGCAACAAGCAGGTCACCCGAGGCCAGTTCCCCATGCACAAGGGAGGTAAGCAGCAGAGAACACATTCAGGAACTCCCACTAGGACAAGAGGGGAACCCTAAGCCTACCCTAAGGAAAATAAGCACAAACCAGCCCCAGAGGGTGAAGGCAATGGTCAGCCTGACAGGAAAGTTACTATGGGGACTTTATTGCAAAATGGCAGACAATATTCACACTTTCAGGAGCAACCGGCAAATTACGGCATTTAGCGAATTGCTCCAGGAGCTCTACGTTAAAATACGAAGTTCTGTAAAAACAGGTCTGACAGAGCAATATTTCAAGGAGACAACCGAGGGTCAAACACAAAGACATATTGAGAAGAATGAGGTCCAGATATATGGCTGTAAGGACGGGATGATGCTGCAGGCAAATGTAACGCGTAACAGGAAGAAGAATGCGGGGTCGGGGGAACATGCACACTGGCAAGATGACGGGGATAGTAACAACAAGAAGAACCCACAGGATATATTGAATGGAAATAGGCGAACTGCAACAACCCGTACAGCCATATGGAGGAAAACGAGGGGAAACCCTAACCCAAAAGGGGCTTACCTACAGAAAAGGGAGGGAATAGGGGCACATAAAAGTAAAATTAGACGGAAATATTTACACAGGGCCTACAAATGGCAAAATACGAACATGAAATGAAAATGAACTTGAACGGACGACTTTGGACATTTAGCGAATTGCTCCAGAAGCTTTACGTAAAAATTCGAAGTTTTGTAAAAACGACCCCAGCAGAGCAATATTTTAAGGAGGCAACCAAGAGTTATGCACAAAGATATATGGGGAAGAATGAAGCCCAGATATGCTGTAAAAAGAACGGAACGACGCTGCAGACATGTGTAACGCGTAACAAGGAAAACCGTGTTAAGCCAGAAGAACATGCACACCGACGGAACGATAGGGACAACAATAACAAGAGGAACCCACAAGATACATTGAAAGGGAAAAGGCCAATTATGACAGCCTGCACAGCCATATACCGGGAAATGAAGGGAAACCCTAACCCAAAGGGTCAGTACCTACAGAAAAAGGGGGGTATAGGTGCACATAATAACAAAATTAGACGAAAAAATCTCGCACAGAGCCTACAAATGGTGAAATACAAACAACAAATGAAAATAAGCTTGAACGGACGACATTGGATATTTAGCGAATTGCCCCAGGAGCTCTACGTAAAAATACGAAGTTTTGTGCAAAGGGCCCAAAAGGGGAAATACTTTGAGGGGACACCCATAGGGTATATACGAATAAGGATTGAGGAAAACGAAGTTCAAAAATGCAACGAGAAGGGTGTGAGGGGACAAAATGAGCGTGTAACGCGTAACAAGGGAGGCAGTATGGGGGGAGGAAAACATACCCGAAGGAGATGCGTGGTAAGTAATGGACACGAAGGCAACTCACGGGGCACACTAATGAAAGCAATACTTGCAATTTGCGTTGCAGCTACGTTCCTGACAAAAAGTAATAGTGGAGGAAGAATAACGCCAGCACAAAAATTAACGCAATGGGTACGGGTAACAGCATGCAGGAAGACTAGCAGAAAGGTGGGAACGGGGATGCAAAAAGAAACACCGGAAAGGGTGCGAGTGACATGCTTGCAGAAAAGGAACACAGCAGCAACAACGATAACCAGGCAGGTAACTGAAACAAGAAAGGGAAAGGAAAAAATGCCAAGAGGGGAGGACAACCGAAGCCAAGGAACAACACAGGAAAAGCCCTCAAAGGGAGTGCTGGGTGAAGCTCCGGAAAGGGAGCATGCAGCACAGTGCATGCAGAAACGAAGCACAGCGGCAACAGCAAAAACCCGGCAAACAGTTGAAACTGAAAAGGTAAGTGAGAAAATGCCAAGAGGAGTCAACGGCCAACGCCAGGAAATAACACAGGAAAAGCCCCCAAAGGGCCCCAGTTGGTTAGCCACAACAGAAGAGGGGGAACGAAGGGCGAACTTCAGAAGAAACCTCACATATTACCTACGGGCGAACCGGCAGGAGCACGCACATGCACACAAAAGGGGAAAGAGATATTGGAGTGAACATGAGAAAGGGAAAACATGCAGTTGGGTACAACGTACCAAATATGACAGACCACAACTGGTCAGAAGCAACCAGGTGGTAAGGCAAGAAACAAAGGACAGGGACAATAGTAAGTGGGCGCGAAAACATGGCGAGATGCGCCGAATGAGAAGGGAAGGCCAAAACATAGCGAGAACGGTGGGAGCCCAGATAATGAGCATGCATGTAACACTAAGTGTGCTGGGCACTCTGGCTAAACGGAAGGAGCAGGCACAACTGGCAATGAAAAACCCTCGACAAGAGGTACCGCAGGTCAAAGCGGTGAATGAAATGTCTACGGCAGCACGAGGAGCAGCCTTGGGTACAAGACCCAACAGGAAAGCTGAACAAATTGAGGAGACGGGTAGGGATGCCGAAGCGACACCACAGCCCTCACATATAGGGGGGGGAACATGCTCGAACGAGAAAATGGAAGGACAGTACCCCAAGAATTCTGTCACGCAGGGAATATTTGCCAAGGACGGAAAACTGAATATGCACCAAGTGGACCTCGCGCTCGAAACACTGGAAGACAACCCTCCGGGTTCAACAACCATGCAAGAAATACTGAAGATGCTGAGGGAAAATGACAAAAAATTTCTGGAAATGGTAAAAGAAAAAGTCGCCAAAAAGGGTGGCACCCAGATACCAGTGGTAGGAAACGGACACTGGCTACTACTGATGGTAGGAGTCTGCGTCGCAAAAGATAACAGCACGTTGCAGGCCTATGTATACGACTCTATGGGCATGGAAAGACAGACACGGAAGAAAACCGCCCAAGGGCACACGAGGATGGCGGAGGAACTGCAAGGAGCAGTGAGTGCATGGGTAACGGGCAACAAGGAGGCAATGGGGTGCCTGGAAGCTAGAGCCACGCCGATGTACGACAGGCACCAACACGATGCATTCAGCTGCGGCGTCTGGGTGATATATATTGCGGAGCTATGGCAACAGTGGCTGTTAGAAAGGAACGGAGCCTGGATACAACATGTGTACACGAACACACTCCAAACCAGTCGATGCGTGACAATACACACCACGGAAATAGTGAATAAATGCAGAGACAGATTCAGGCCAAAGATAAAGTCGGCCATAATGAGGGAAAATAAGCCACAAGCAGAACAGGACACGGATGAAGTTGAGCTGACAAGGGAGGTCCCAGCAAAAAGGACTGGGGCAAAACAGGCGCGAACCCAAGGAACGTGTGCGGCGGATGCCTTCATGAGGGAGGTGGGGCGTGGCCGCACAGGGGAACAGGTGGAGGACACAATGCGACAACAAGGGGTAGGCATACAAACGATAATGAACGTTCAGGAAGCACTTCAAGCGCTACAACAAGACACTGAAGCCCTCATAGATGAAACAATGAGCAAACTGTCGACAGATGGCCGAACCCAAATAGCAATAAGAGATGGAGAAAAATGGGCAATGATGATGCTCACAATAACACGCCAGGACATGCAGGCGCATGTGTGGCTGCCCACTGGAGGAATAGAAAAACAGGACGAACTGCTAATAGCTATAGATGTCTGGACCATACTGCGAGAAGCCTACGACCTGCAAAAGGTGAAATATAGTGAACTAAAAACACATAGCACACCACCAGAATGGGAAAGATTCAGTCAAGGTGAGCAAGCGATAAGAGTGGCAGGGAGCTGGAAATACTGGCATGTTGACGGCAAACCAGGACACTTCAAACTCGGGACTAGAAACACGGCAAGGCTGCAGGGGGAGACTCGGGAGATGCGGCGGACGACAGAACAAACAACTGGGCTGGCCGAGGAGGACGTGAAAAGTGATGAACCGAAGGAAGATGGCAGGGCACCTACTACGGAGCAACACGCCACGGGCGAAGCAACGGAAGAAAAGAACACAAGTACCACGGACAAGCTAGTTCAGGCCACGCTACGGTTCCCTCCGATAAGCAAAGAACAAGCAAACGAAAGGCTAAAGAAGGAGGAGGGAACGGCGACAGGAAAAAAGCTGAGGCCTCCCGCGAACGCCAAGAAATACCCGCCACCTACTACAACAACGAAAATGAACAAAAGGGACAATGAGGAAACCAAAGGGTCCCTGGAGGCACAGAAGCAATGGGGTGGGAACATGCCAAAAACGGAGAACCTAAACACTGAAGAAATGGGAGAAGCACAACAACACACCATAAATTTCCTAACATGGAACATACAAGGCTCCCCGCACTCACTGTACGAACTGGAGGAGCAAATGAGAAAATGGGAGATAGATATAGCAATAGTCACGGAAACTAAGACTGCGAATGAGGAAATAAAAAGACACTTCAGAAACAAAAAACAGTCAAACGTATGCACAAACGTACCAACAGAGGAAGGGGAGGGAGAAGAGAGCAACCACAAGGCGGGCCTTGCCGTAATACTCACAGGGGAATATGCCAAACCACATAACTACACCGAGGTGCAGGTACCGCACTTACGAGGAGTACTCACACACACGCTGCTCCACTTTCCGGGAGGAAAATACTTACACCTGCTAGGGGTATACTACCCGGTGGAAGGGAAAGACGTGGCGGAAGAGACAGGACGAGGGGAACTCGACAGAGAGGCGGCCAGAAATGGCATACAGGAGTATGTACGAATGGTGACCACAGCCAGCGACAAAGCGGTAGGACAAACAGTACTAATTTGTGGGGACCTGAATGCCACGACGGGAACACCGAAAAATAGCAGGGACAGAGAATGGAACAAAACCCTGGAAGCCACGGGTCTGCAAGATGTGGGAGGGACCAGGGAAACAACACTAACATGGCATGAACGACGGAACATAGACAGAATGCTAGCAAGCAAAGCAGAATTACAATACTACACGCAACCAACGGCAGGAGAACTCACCGAGCTACACATGAGCGACCACAAAATGGTCTGCACAACGCAACTGGACCTAAAAGCCTGGGGGACCCACAGACCAACGACACAAAAGCCACAACATGCAAAAACAGACAAACTGAAACTCCCGCTAACAGAAGCAGAGGGGAATACCCTCAGGCAAACACTGGACGCTGCATACACGAAGGAATTACAAGATGAAATGCAAGAAGCAATAAACGGGATAAAAACAGCAGCCAGCACAAGGCACAGAAAACGGGCAATAGACTACGCGGGAGGGGTGGTTGCAAGGATAATGGGGGAAGCAAGAGACAGGGCAATGATGGATGTCAACTTACCGAAACAAGCGGCAGCACCAGAACAACAACATGGACTACACCTCCCAAAAACCCTCCGCAAAGAAAGGGACGGCCACCTGAAAGAAAGGAACAGGTGCCGCGAGAACATAGCACTATGGAAGAAGGACATAGAAACACGAGAACAAGTAACCGAGGAAGCACGGACGGAAGATTTTGACAACCGAACAAACGAAATGAGGGAATGGGAACAATGGGAACGGGAACAGAAAAAGCTTGCGACAAAAGAGGCAAGGAAGTGCATTAAAGAACACGAAGCAAACCGAAAACAGAAAACAAGAATGAAAATGAGAGAAGGATACTGGGGCAACATAAAGCACTACCATAAATTGATATACAAAAAAGAGATAGAAAACGGAACGGCACCAACTACAACAATACAAGCGATTGAAACCATGCAAGGAGAGCTAGTGGTAGGACACCAAAAAGTGGCACAGGCAATGGGAGAACACATTGCGTGGTCGGAACCATACAAAATGAAGGAACCAGAGAAAGGACTTAAAGATACGCCACCCTGGCTTGACGAAAGGTACAAGAACTACATGAGGGAAAACCAATGCAAAAGACCGGACCAAACAAAAGTAAACCTAAATGTGGACAAAGAGGCCTACCGACAGGCGGTGAAGAAAATGAAAACCAACAAAGCAGCCGGGCCCATGGGGATACAAAATGAAATACTGAAACAGATGCCGGACAGATTCCACGACCAACTGTGTGAACTCATGAAATTAATGTGGGAGCATAGACACACCCCCCTACCATGGAAAAAAGGCTACTTCTGCTTCCACCACAAGCAAGGAGAAGTAACAAAACAAAAAAACTACCGACCTATAGCACTACTGGACTGCCTGTTCAAATTATACACTACAGTACTCACAAAAATGCTGGCTGACTTCTGTGAGATAAACGGCATGCTCTCGGAAGCACAAGAGGGCTCAAGGGAAAGCCACAACACAATGAAGCAACTCACCAGGGTAACCAATGCCATTGAAGACGCCAACCTCTCCAAACGAAGCCTACATGCAACCTACGTGGATTTCGAAAATGCGTATGGCTCGGTTGACCACGAAAGACTCATTACGACGCTAAAACACCTAGGGGTGCCACCACAACTTACCGAAGCTGTCAGGGACATACTGGGCGAAGACGAGGAAGACTCCATGCAAATGAGAGCAAAAGTAGGGGACCAGGTCTCGGAAGAGGTGCCAATAAGAAGGGGGATTCTGCAAGGCGACAGCATGAGCCCGCTACTGTTCATACTATACCTGGAACCTCTCCTTAGATGGCTAGAGGTGGGAGACCATGGATACCAGCACAGGTATGCAACTGACAGGGAGCTCAGAGGGGAACTGAGAACCTCCTCCGGAGCGTTTGTGGACGACCTAATTATACTAACCAAACTAATGACAGGCATGGAGCAACAGCTAAAGAAACTCTCGGCATTTGGAGACTGGAGTGGACTCAGAATAAACGAGGACAAAACAAAGATAACAGGGGTAGAACATGGCAACAAAAACGTGAAAGAAAGTAGGCACCAAGGGGTGAAATGCGGAAGTCGAACGCTAAAAGTCCTAAAAGCCGGGGATACCTACAAGTACCTGGGGGTCCTACTCAATATGCTGGGGACATGGAAAGAGGAGAAAAGAAAGTCACTACGGGAACTCAAAAGAAGAATAGACGCACTACTGGCAACCCCCCTCACACAAAGACAAAAAGAGTACTCCCTGAAGTCGGCCATATTGGGGAAATTCAAATACGGACTCCACCTCGGGATATACACACAGGGTGAAATACAACAGGCCGAAAATCAGCTGGGAGCCGCGATGAAAAGAATATATGGACTTCCCGCGAATGGTACGCCCAATGAACTAAACACGGAGGAAAAAGAGGAATACGGACTGGGGCTCCAGTCCCTACAGGCAATATATGCACAGGAAGTGTACACGGGACTGGCAGGCGCTGTTCAGAGTGAGGAAGACAAAGGGGCCCAGATGGGATACGGCAAAAGGGAGAGAAACCTTCAAACCAGACAAAGAATGTCACAAGTTAGCAGGTCCACAGCCGGACTACTGGAAAAACACTTCGAAGAAAGGGGACACAGCAGCACAAGGAGCAAACTAAAAATGGGACTGCAGACACAAACGAACACTCTGAGGAAGATGAATGCTCTGAATGAATATGGAATACGCGTGAAAGGAGTGGGAACCCACATGCAGGAACTGGGCAAAGAAACACTACCTATAATGAGGCAGCTGGGAAAAGCTAAAAGGGTATACACAAACGCGGAAATGGAGGGCACAACCAGAACGACCAAGCACCAAAGGATAATGGATACAGAATACAGAGACCCACAGTCGCAGCCTGCGACGACAGGCTTTGAAAAAATGGGAACAGTAAATGTAATACAGGAAACGAAAACTCAGCAAGCCACCAAGCAAATAAACTTTACCAAACTACTCACACTATTCAGAAACTACCCGGACCTCAAGAACTTAACCACGGCAGACGGGAAAAGTGCCATACCAATAGAAACACTGAAAGCAACAGGTGGAAGGAAACACGACACCAAGACGGCAACAAAGATAGCACAGGGAATGCTGCACCTATACCCATACATTTGCGAAGCACAACCCAACGACATTAAGAAACCAGGGGACCACTGGGACCATGTGTGGAACAGAAGGCTGAAACCTGAATATATACAAGAACGGAAAACAGGAGAGCTAGAGAGGTACACCAAAAGTACGGTAAGCATGGAAAACATAAGCAACTGGCCGGCACAAATAAAGGCGCTACATGAGGCTGGAAACAGTCTGAAGGACATACTGCAACTAGTGTCTATGTACCCGCTAGCCAACCAAACGAAGCATTTCGAACAGTCAGAGGTAGAGTGGACGGAACAAGAGAAGGAACTTCTGGGCATAGAAACCGACCAAGAAAAGGAGGAAGACGACGTGATGACAACCAGACACCCGCGGGGGAGAGTAAAGAGGAAGTCAGGACAACAGGACAGAGGCCAGTGGTCGACACAGGAAGACCGAATGGAAATGCTAGGACAAGAGGGAAACTACACGCCCGCCGGGATACTGGCAACGAGACAGTACCTGCAAAACTACACAGACTCGACCTCGAAAGTAACGCAGTACGAAATACGGTGGACCGATGGAGAAGGAAACGAACAGACGACGTGGAGCACAGAAGAAACAGTAAGAACACACCTGCTCAAACACAACCTCTCCTCGGACCAAGGATGGAAAAACCTAGTGGAAGAATGGAAGAACGACAAGAGAGACAAAAGGACCAAACGCGAGCCCGCTGCAGAGATACTGGCAGGACAACCAAACGGCGAACAGAGGTACTGGAAAGAAGTAACGCACCTGGAAATATGCACAAGGGAAACGAACCCGGACCAGGACATTAGGCACATTCCAGGGGTGAAGGACAGACAACTGCGCACGGAAGGTGACACCACCTACTGCTATGAGCCGGAGGGAAGCCTTATAGGCACGCTGAGCACGGTAAAAGCTAGAGAATTGTACGACAGATATGCCGAGGCGGTGGGGGACAGCACGGCACAAAGGCCAACAGAGAAACAACTGGCCAAAAGGCTGAAACTAAGTGTAGAACACAAAATACATGTAAACACTTTTGAGGAGGAAATAGCACAACTGCTGATAAGGTACTCCAGCAAAGCGGAGATGAAACACAGAAAAAGGAACCTCCAAAACCACTGGACCTTCCCTCCGGAAATGATGGAGGCGGTACACACAGCCATGGGAGTCCAAACAGAGGTATTCGCCTCCCCACTTAATGTACACAGAGACACCAGAACGTACTACTCGCAATACCCACGAGACTCGGTATTTGGGGCTGTAGGCTCGGCATGGGAAGAGCAATGGGAAAAACTGGGGTCATACCAATTCAACCCAGAGTACACAGCAGGAGACCTCTACAAGGCACTGAAAAAGGCAATTAACTCCACAAAAACGGCCGAACCCGTTCTGGGGGTAGGAATATACCCCACATACGCCAAAAGCCCGTATAGAAAACTGCTGAATAAGCACATGGGATACAGGGTACACGAGTTACTGGAGATAAAGGAAGGGCAGTTCACCTTCTTACCACCCGACCACTGGATGCAAGGCAACCTACAGAAACCCAAACAATGCAACTGGAACATGAGAATACTGGTAGTAGCGAATGCAGCGGGATGGAGAAAATACTGCCCGGATGCACTCAAAACCCACGACATATTCAGCAAGGCCCTTCTCAAGTGCCCGCAAAGCAAAGTCAGGACGATAGGCAGAGCATGCTACATACACAGGCCTCTCACCCTCAAGGATGCGGACAGGCGACCTAGGTCAATTACAGAATGGGAGAAGGATTGCGTCATAGACTCCGCGCCATGGATGAACCATGAACTACCGGTCATGCAAGCACTACCAGGCAGCCACCTGGAGAACCACACAGAGAAGATAATTGACCGGTGGATGGAAGACAGGGAAAAAGAAGGGGAGCACAGAGGAGGGGATAGAGGGCCGAGGCCAACGACTATGGACGTACTAAGAGCTAACACCACGTGGAGTAGGGAGGAAATAAACAGAGACGCCCTAAGAAGGTGGGCATTACAATTTACGGGCCCAGACACAACGGACGAGCACATAAACGGAGACCAATGGCTGCAGTGGGAAAGGGGTGAAAAGGAGAAAGCAGAACCACCACCAGAAAGCAAGTGGGACAACCAAGGGAAAGGATACCCAGAGCCCCAAAGGAGGCATAACAGAAACAATATGATTTACACAGATGGAAGCCAAAGAAAAGTCAAAAAGGAAAACGGGGAAGTCGAGGAAGTAACGGCGGCAGGTGTCTGGGACCCAAGAGGGGAACGGGCAATGAACCACATGCAAAGATGGGCCGGACGCTGCCAAACTGTTAACAGGGCGGAGCTCACTGCCATATATATGGCACTGACACTAGACTCAAACTTGGGAGAAGAGAAAGTCAGCATATGCACGGATAGTCTGACCTCCCTCTACCAGATACAAAACATGAAAAGAAGGCCGCACACGCTTGAAAGGCACGTACACAGGGACCTGCTGTGGAAAATAATGAAACAAATACAAAAGCTAAATAAGGAGGGAACAAAAGTGGCCCTATACAAGGTTAAAGCGCATGTGGGAATACATGGGAATGAAATGGCGGACGAGGTGGCAAAAAGGGCCTGTGAAGAAGGGGAATACGGCCTCAACCACGACAACACGGATACAGTGATGCTACTAGCAATATGCGAGGCCACGGGTAGACAACTGGAAGGACACCAAGCAATACTCAACCATGTAACAAAAAAGGTGAGGGAGGCAAAAATGACGGGAAAAACGAACATAATACAAAGACTAAAAAGGAAACTAGAAACCGGGCCAGAAGAATGGGAGACCAAAAGACAACGCATTGAGAGGAAGGAGGCAGAATACGCACAAAGAAACCGGGAGCCTACTGAAATAGGAACAGCCTGGGCAGACACCTGGCCCGATGAACCAGAATGGCAACAGGAACAGGAAGAGGAATTGGAACTCCAGAGGATGGAACGATTAGAGGAGGAGGCATTAATACAGGAGCAGCAAGTACAAACAGCACAACAAGCTAAACAAAAGAGGGGGCAAGGGCGAGAGAGCACACGGGGAGTAGAAATGAATAAGGAACAGGGATGGAAGACAAGAACAATACAGAAAGAGGAGGCATTAGAACAGGGAGAAAGACAAAAACGAAGAAGAACCCAAAGCCAGGCAAAACCCGACCAACCAGCCCTACGGGAAGCTGAAGGGCCGAGGGAAGCCCAAGGAGAAACTGCACAAGGGTCAACCCAGAAACTGAAGCTACCGGAAACACAGAATGTGGACACGGCAACACAGCAGGACACCGTAGCCGAGCTCAGAGAAATGGCCCAACAACAGGAGGAAGCACAGGAAGAATGGAGAGCACTCCAGGAAATGGTACAGGACCAGGAAGCAGCGCAAAAGGAAGTACACCAAGTGAAGGAATGGAGAAAGTCCTCGAGGGAAAAAATACTGACAGCAACACAAGAAAAGCCAGAAAAATACATGCAGCACCTCAAAGGTGATAAAGCCATGCACAAGCTCTCTAATGGATACTGGAAGAAGGGAACGGAATACCTAAACGAGAAAGACGTGACAGTCCTGCTAAGATGCCGGGCGAACAAACTACCAGCAGGACCATACAAGAAGCAGCAAGGAGGGAGAAGGTCGCAAAAATGCAAATGCTGCGGGATGCCCAGACAAGTAAACGCGGGAGGATTCATACGCACAGCCCATGTGCTGGGAGGATGCACAGAGAGGGAGATAAAGAACATGATAATAAGCAGGTCGGATGAGACCACCAAAATGATAGCGAAAGCAATTAGCAAAGGCAGGAAAGGAGGATGTGTAATAAGAACCCATGCGGGAAAAAAAGGGAAAGGAATGAACAACGGAAGACCAATAGAAGACTTCCTCCTCACAAGGGGGCAATGCAGACTGGACGGACGAAACACACCGGCACCAGCACACGGAAAGGACACCATACCACACTACGTGGACATAGTAATGCTAGAGGGAACTGAAAAGGGGAATGAGCAGCCTGGGTACACACACCAAAAGGCAATGACGGAAGCGGGCCACATACACCTGATAGAGGTAACATACACAGACGAAATGAGTTGGGAGGAAGCACTAAAAACAAAGTACACAAAATACACACCGCTAGTAAAACTACTAGAACTATATGGCTACAAGGTAACGCTGCACGTAATGGTATTCGGCAATACGGGAACAATATACGAACACACGGAGAAAATACTGACCAAACACTTAGGATTCGACAGACAGGAAGCCCTACACCTACTCAGGAAAATACATGACCTAGCGACAGGATTTGCAGTAAGCCTAAACAGACTATACAGAACTAAAGTAGACAAGGAACCAGACTAAGGGACAAAGAAGAAGGAGTCAAGGGGACTCACAAAGCCCCACACCCTGTCCAAGGGTGTCTCTTTTTCTTTTCTTTTTCTATGGCCCCCCGAATGCCATTGACTGCACGCTCATAGTGGCCCGCTTTGCGTAGTTTCACGGCATATGGGAAACCGATCCATACGGTTCCCTGAGGGCGATCCTGGCACTGTTTAAATGCCTCTTGGGAAATAGAGTAGGCATCTGCATAAGTGTGATTCCCACAATTGGGAATCACACTTTCTCTATAGTTAGTTAGCCAGATACTGTAGGGGAAGGTGTCTGGGGTGTAAGACGTGAGAGGGACACTGCTATTCTTCACAGTATGGTAGCAAAAGTCCCTCACGCAAAAGTCCTCTATCTCGAGGGGGATCAGGCCTTCCAATTGCAATTGCTGTTCCGCCCCAGCACTGAGGACTAAGGTGGAATGGGACTTGAACTCAGGCTGCTTGAGTATCCTCTCCCTAAGATTTCTCCCATTTGCCTTTGCCTTCCACTCCAACATGAAAAACTTTCTGATATCTGCTGGGGTGCCGCCAATGGCGTATTGTGGCATGGTGAACATCAGCCCCAACGAGATTAGTTTCTCGTGAAGCAAGAAGTTCTCCCCTGTCGGAGGCTTCACCAAGACTTGCGCAATGTAGCGGGTCTTATCTGATCCTTCCGTAACGCAAGGAATTGGGTAAGCCAGCAACATTTTAAACAAATAGCCCTTCAAAATCATCTCTTTGATAACTAGCCGGCTGACTAACCAATCGGTGTGCGAGTCCTTCTCCGCAGCATCCCCTCCCATATACCGAGTGTCGAGGCTGATTTCACCCGAGACTTGAATGAACAGTCCGTCAGCATCCCCGAAAGTTGCCCTGCAAAACTGGCTGGTGGCCTCCACCAGAGCCGGGCTGAAAATCCTCGTGCTATTCATCAACCAAGAATAAGTCCAGGCCATTGCCTGTAACAGGTTATCAGGAAAATGTCTTGTAAACATATTTTCCATCTGGGAACATGGCGCGGAGGATACAAGGTAGCACTTCAGGTAGAACGCGTACTCAATATTGAGTGCGTGATTTGCCAACACGTGGGTGGGCATGAATAGGAACAAAATTAAAGGTAGCTTGTAGGCTACACGGGCAAAGATTGAGGCGTGGCGGAGCCTGTTGTTCTTTGTAGGTATTTTCCCTAATTCTGCGAGGTCGCTCTGGGAGAGCCTGCACCTCCCCACCCCACATGCACCCCCACCCTACATCCACCTCTTAGCTTGCAGCTCTCAACTCTCATGTATGTACATTTCCCTCGGCATTGTATGGGGCACTCACTGAGTGGTGAGCTGAGTGGCATGTTGAGTAGCATATGAGCTGAGTGGTGAGCTGAGTGGCGAGCTGAGTGATGAGCTGAGCGGCATGTTGAGTGGCACGCAGAGTGGTGAGCTGAGTGGCATGTTGAGTGTCACGCTGAGCGGTGAGCTGAATGGCATGCTGAGTGGTGAGGTGAGTGGTGAGGTGAGTGGCATGCTGAGTGGCATTGGCCAGCGGTCGAGCTCACCACTCAGCTCATATGCTTCTCAGCATGCCACTCAGCATGCTTCTCAGCATGCCACTCAGCATGCTTCTCAGCATGCTTCTCAGCATGCCACTCAGCATGCTTCTCAGCATGCCACTCAGCATGCTTCTCAGCATGCCACTCAGCATGCTTCTCAGCATGCCACTCAGCATGCTTCTCAGCATGCCACTCAGCATGCTTCTCAGCATGCCACTCAGCATGCTTCTCAGCATGCCACTCAGCATGCTTCTCAGCATGCCACTCAGCATGCCACTCA
>LGRX02029862.1:0-73404 GCA_001247695.2 Cymbomonas tetramitiformis
TATCCCTCTGAGCGGCGTACCCCTCTGACCAGCGTACCCCTCTGAGCGGCGTACCTCTCTGAGCGGCTTGCTCCTTTGAGCGGCGTGCTCCTCTGAGCAGCGTGCTCCTCTGAGCAGCTTGCCCCTGAGAGATTCTGAACACCTTGCAGCCATCCGCCATCAGGACTCATCTGCCGTGGCTATGCAATATTCCGGGCAGTGCCACCTGGCAAGCGAAGCGGCTCCCAAAGACCTCTGAGAAGCGAGGGGCCAGAAACCACTTCCGATGCTGGCTTCCCTTCGTCAGCTCGAGCAGATCCGCTCGATGACATCAGTTGGATGTAGCTGATCTCTCGATCAAGCCAGGGTCCAACTGGGGCTTTGGGTCGCTTTGGGTCACCTCGTTGCCGCACACTTGCAGCTGAAACAAAAACCGTATTCATCGGAAGCTTGCGGAAGAAGTTGTCAGAGCGCAGAGCTGGAATGCTCTCTTGTTCTTTGTGAGGGATTCACTCGCCCGGTCGCCGAGGAGTTGCGGCGTGTGAGTGGCGCTGCAGGTGGGATCCTGAGGGATGCGTGCGAGTGACGGTGGCGCCCACATCCGACGTGCTAGTGGCCACCGCGCAGGCCAGCAACCAGCCCGGTAGCAGTGGGAGCTTCCGGTATACGCAGCTCTCAACCTCCTTGCGCTCTATGTGTCCGTTCCATAAATAGGACATCTGATGGCACTTGATCGGACTATGCAAAGGCGAGGTGCATAGCATGCATTACACATGTGGCGCTCGTCTTATGCGCAGTGTGAGTGATGTCCTATTTTTGCACTTGTCAGGATTTCGGCTAATCTTTGAGAAATTGGACCGGCACTTGCCTCTTCATCTGTTGCTCAGAGCTTATGCATTTTTGAATTCCGCGGGCACCATCTTGAAATATCTATAAATGCATATCGATATAATTTTGGGTGGGCTCTGTCATAACTCTGCCTGCTGGGTCGACAGTTTTTTCTTTGCTACAAGGCGCTTCCGGCCCAAAAACAGCATGCTGCCCCTGCCACCTCTCCTGTCTCTCCTGCCTCTCAGGGTCACGGCTGTGCTGCATGTGGCGGCGACCCCATGACATACTGCTGGGCCACGGCTGTGCTGCATGTGGCGGCGACCCCATGACATACTGCTGGGCCACGGCTGTGCTGCATGTGGCGTCGACCCCATGACATACTGCTGGGCCGCAGCTGTGTTGTCGAAGCTCTGCATACCTCTTACTGTTTCAGCCTGTTTCGGGATTAGCATTGCTACCTGATTTCGGGTTGGTGCCCTTGCTGGCTCATCTTTGGAATCAATTATTCTCTTTTGAGTGAGGATGGCCGCCAATTTCCGCATTTACATACATTTGAAGCAGTGGGAAAGACTTGTGCGCTTCATATGAGATTCCAATAAGTGTGATGGGAAACAAGGAAGTGCGTTATATAAAGAAAAACCATTCAGAAAATGCGCAAGTGCCATATAACTGTGTGGATCTGGGCATTATGCGTGGTCCTTATGGAGCCTAATTGTTTCATGGCATGCCGATGGTTTTTCAGATGGGCCGATGAATGGGATGAAGAGGAAGACGAAACAATGGCGGCAGATGAAGGGTTCCACGAGCGGTGCTCACGACTCCTGGTGAGGAATGCTTTGGAGGAAAGCCGTTAAAGAAGAAACTAAGTCGCGTGTACTTGTACTTTGCTGATGCCTCGACCAATCGATTTGTTCCAATCATTACGCAGAGCTGAGTTCGTGATCGAGCTGGATCCTCCCCCTAGCAGGGGCAAACGTGGCATAAAATTGATCCAATGGAATGCACGTGCTGCATTGATCACAGAAGACCTTGAAACAAAGGGAAAGGGAAAAAGGTATCAAAAAATTCTCTACATTTGATCAATTCTTGTCACAGAACTTGGTCTGATGCAGCACATGAGTGGTGGTGATACTCATCGGCAGATGGACTACTTGCAATTTCATGTCTCATCTATTTATAACAAATTGAAAATGCAGTGGAGATGTGTACATACAGATGAGTTTGAACATCTTTTAATGACGAATCCCAAATAATTGAGAGCGCGTGCGCGTGGAATCCGCATCCGAGAAAGGTGCTCGTGTACCCTGCTTGGTGGGTCAAAATGTGCGCGTGGGGTTTTAAGGCGTGGGAACAATTGCCGCGTGAAGGTGTATGGTGGAACAAGGGCTTTTTTCCTGTGGTACATGTTTTCTGGCGGGTACTACATCTTGATGAGCATAGCAGACTCATCCAAAATGCACTTCTTCCTTGGTTCGGTGCTTCACGCATCGAAGACCTGCTAGGTAACTGGTGTTCACCAATCCCAGTGCGAGGCACTGGGACCTTGTTGTGAATAGGGATGACCGCCGGATGGAGGTGGCATGCGTATATTGGTGGCATTATTACTAGTACGGAACCCTGGAATTTGTAACGCTCTTGACTTTCAAATGTTTGATTTTATTTCAAACAAGGTGATTGAAGCACGCATCGCCAAGGTCATCTTAAATAGATAGCACACAGCATAACCAATTATGGGTGGGTGGTTGCACATGATGACATCCCATGGTGGGCTGTATTTATAGCAATTACATCCATCCTACATGTGTAAAAACAATTGTTGATCTAGCGACTGCAGGTATTTGTTTGAAAAACCTGTGCATCGAATATTGGGCACGCCATCTAGTCGAAGCCTTAGAACAGCCAGCACATGTCAAGGAATCACAATATATCTATTGCATGTTTTTTTTATAAGGACTTACATTGACAGAATATGGTGTGGCGAGTTTATGCTACCAGTTGTTTGATGCACGACCGCCCTTTCGATGGACTAGTTTCTCCACAATTTCGATTTCTCCTTGGTGCCTCTACTTCCGTGATGCCGCGTGCACCGAAATTGGTCATCACACTGCGTACTACCCTCAACATCCGCCCTTCCATGAGTCCCAACAACATCATATACCATCATCACGACATGCCTAAGGTCCTCCTCCATAAAATGGGTGGTTCTTTATGCGGGTCCTTGTGAAAGGACCCGCCATTCTAATTATTTCAAGGAAAATTCGTAGCAAAAGTAACCATCACATCATCAAAGCGCCGGAACGTCGCCATGTGGGCAGCTCCCGAGTTGCGCATCAAAGGGGCATGTGCAATCACAGGATCCACGAGATGCATTTGCTTATTAGCAGTGAATGTTGTAAAACCCGCATGAAGGCCGCCACTCAGATCGTAGAAAGTGCAGAGACCATCGCAGACAATGGCTTGGGTAGTGCATTCACAAAGTAAGTTCCCGCGCAGCTTGCATTTGGTACTGTTTACATGCTTAGGCATATGTAATGTTTTGGCTTGCGATCGTGTGATATACTATTTCCAGATTGTATATATTTGTCAACTTCCTGGAGTACCACGTACGGATCACAACACTAACACAGGGGCACCCACCTAAGAGCGGGCCCTATAACACATCAGGATGGTATCAGACACCATGGGGAATAAGAAACAATTTAGACTATCATGGAATGCATAAATGAGGTCCCGAAGATCTCAGAGCAAATGATGGCAGGTGGGCACACCTCAAAAGCTTTCAATCGCACATAAACTCACAAAGGTCGAGAAAGCGTCTGAGGTGTGCCCGCCTGCCATTTGCTCTGAGATCTTCGAGACCTCGTTTATTCCTTGCATGATAGTCTGAATTGTTTCTTATTCCCCATGGTGGCTGATACCATCTTGATGTTTTCTAGGGCCCGCTCTTAGGTGGGTTCCCCTGTGTTAGTGTTGTGATCCGTACGTGGTACTCCAGAAAGTTAACAAATATATACAATCTGGAAATAGTATATCACACGATCGCAAGCCAACTAATAGAGTGTTGAATTTCCAAAAATAATTGCCCTGAAATCGTTTGGGGGTTTTGACCCAAAGCCCAAAGCCCCCCCCGCCCCCTCCCCCTCCCCCCACCCCTCCCCCCCGCCTTCGCGGAGCCGTAGGTAGAAGCCTAAAGCCCCCCAAACTATTTCGGGGCAATTTCTTTTCGGCGCAGTCAGCGGTGGCAGCGAAGATCGCCTACTTCGTCGCCTGAGCGCTACAAGTCTCCCGTTATGTTCAGTGTATATCGCAACCCTGGGACTGGTGACAGCAACCATCGAGTTCCCCGACGCGAGCGTGGCGTGACACCCCGCGTTGAAGGTAGGCAATTTAATTTAGATTATTTCTCTCTGATTTTAGATTAACCCATTTTTCATGTTGATTTTAGATTAAGTTTTTTTTATCTCATCCGGCTATTACCGGTGCATGCATCCATGACGCTGTACTGTACCTGTTGAGCTATCGCCATGCCATGCGAAATATTACACTGAAGAGTTGTCTTGCCGTGATGTCCATATGTCCGAATGGAACCAAAAACCGTTCGATTTTAATCGAACGGTTTTTGGTTCCATTCGGAAAGATTCACGGCCGTGAATCTAAAAGTCACGGCCGTGAATAACGACTCTTTACGCATAATGACTTTTATTATTTGCCATCTTTGCCACAATAGACACTCACGGCGTGTTCTGCTTGAAAAAAAGTAAGTAACTTGAAGCCTTGAGCTTCAAGTTACTGAAAGATATGTATCTTGGCAGTATGTGTGCCAAGTTTCGTGCTCTAGGACGCACGGGAAGCCCTCGGCTGTTTGGCATCTTTGGGTTTGGGTGTCACGTTCGAACCCAAACCCAAAACATCTGCCTTAGAAATAAATTGCGCGTTTCGCGCACAAGTAACTTGAAGCCTTGAGCTTCAAGTAACTCAAAAATATGTATCTTGGCAGTATTCGTGCCAAGTTTCGTGCTCTAGGACGCACGGGAAGCCCTCGGCTGTTTGGCATCTTTGGGTTTGGGTGTCACGTTCGAACCCAAACCCAAAACATCTGCCTTAGAAATACATTGCGCGTTTCGCGCACAAGTAACTTGAAGCCTTGAGCTTCTGGTAACTTAAATATATGTACCATGGTAGTATTCGTGCCAAGTTTCGTGCGTTAGGACGCACGGGAAGCCCTCGGCTGTTTGGCATCTTTGGGTTTGGGTGTCACGTTCGAACCCAAACCCAAAACATCAGCCTTAGAAATACATTGCGCGTTTCGCGCACAAGTAACTTGAAGCCTTGAGCTTCAAGTTACTCAAAAATATGTATCTTGGCAGTATTCGTGCCAAGTTTCGTGCTCTAGGACGCACGGGAAGCCCTCGGCTGTTTGGCATCTTTGGGTTTGGGTGTCACGTTCGAACCCAAACCCAAAACATCTGCCTTAGAAATACATTGCGCGTTTCGCGCACAAGTAACTTGAAGCCTTGAGCTTCTGGTAACTTAAATATATGTATCTTGGCAGTATTCGTGCCAAGTTTCGTGCTCTAGGACGCACGGGAAGCCCTCGGCTGTTTGGCATCTTTGGGTTTGGGTGTCACGTTCGAACCCAAACCCAAAACATCTGCCTTAGAAATAGATTGCGCGTTTCGCGCACAAGTAACTTGAAGCCTTGAGCTTCTGGTAACTTAAATATATGTACCATGGTAGTATTCGTGCCAAGTTTCGTGCGTTAGGACGCACGGGAAGCCCTCGGCTGTTTGGCATCTTTGGGTTTGGGTGTCACGTTCGAACCCAAACCCAAAGGCAAAGGCATAGGACAGTTTCGTAGATTCTGTCCCGATGCCTTTGCAACCTCGCTTGCTAACTCATATTACAATGAATATTCAACATTCAAGCGTTGGATACCCCACGCCAACGGGAAGCGCTCGGCTGATTTGTTATTTGGGTATGCGCACCCAAATGACAAAAAACGCATCTTTGAAACTCGTTAGTTTCAAAGATGCGTGGCCGATGCCTTCGTGCTTATGTGTGTTAATCCATATGAAATATTCCATGGAATAAATGTGAATATCCCGCACAAACGGGAAGCGCTCGGCCGTTTTGTAAAATTAGGGTGCACCCAAAATACAAAACGCATCTTTGAAACTCGGAAGTTTCAAAGATGCTTGCCGGTCGCGTGCAGCGGTAAAAGGCAAGTCAAAGGGTTTAGGATATAGAAGAAGTACAGGGGCCTTTTTTAAAAGCAGAACACGCCAGCGAACAAAGCTTTTTGGAGGCTTCCTCATGATGGCTAGCGGGAACTAGAGCGTTTGACCTGTGTGCACATGATTTGAACAGGAGTCGTGAAAAGGACCACCGGGCATAGCCGGATGACATAAAGAAAACTTAATCTAAAATCAACATGAAAAAGAGTTAATCTAAAATCAGCAATAAATAATCTAAATTAAATATTTTTCCCGCGTTGAACCCCCAGACCTTGGGGATGACTACCCCAACCCTAACCCTAACCTTGACGCAGACCTACTGGCAGCGGAAGGTGATTATTGTCTTCCGGGTGAAGGTGGCCATAACGAGGAGACTGAGTAACGAGGGACCTTCAACCCACTGAATACTCCCTGGCGCAGCACTTCTCGGCAGCGGGTTCCAAGGAAGGCTCCTGTGGAGCGCATGCGCGCCTTGCGGCAGCGGATGCAGGAGGTAACACTGCCCGCTGTGTCACACCCTCTGGACGACAGTGGGGAGGAAGGAGATGGGACTGCATAAACCTGTTCAGCTTCAGAGCCCCCACCATTCAAACTTCGTCCTGAGGTTTTTCCTTCAACCGCGTCTCGGCCAGCAGGGTGCCCGGTTTCTGCGACGAGTACGCCAACCTCGAGCGCAGCGCGCATGCGCACTGGGAAGCATCGCAGCAGGACTCCTAAGACTACACTGGAGCGACTGCGGCACGAAGCAGAGATTCCGAGATTGGGAGATGGTCCACCAGGACTTCTGGCAGAGTCGCTGGCGGACCGCACGCGGGCTTGGAGGGAGATGACGCACCCTGAGCACATGGCTGCGGCAGCACTGGTAAAGGAGAATGAGAAGTAGTGGAGAGACGCGTGGGTGCCAGAAGGATGGCGCAGATACCGCCGCCGCTAGTACTGATGGCACGGGAAGGTCACCCCCGACCTGACTGTGATAGAGGGGGCAGTTCGACTATCCCTAGAGACCGAATGCGTGCGGCACTATCCCTGGTTCTGGAGGAGATGTGGGAATTCCTGACGCCTGGTGCAGCCTGTACCGGGTGCATCAATGGAGGAATCAGCGCGAAAGGGAAGCGGCGGAAGACGCAGCTCACATTGCTATGTCGCCCGAGGAGGATATAGCTACCTACTCCCTGGACTCCGCTGCGCCAGAAGGTACTAATCCTGAGGCCGTTTTGGATCTGACATTGTCTCCTTCGAGTTCACAGCAGACGAGTTTTGGTGACATCCCTGACTTCGAGGATTCCCAGACGTCACTCAACTTCACGCAGCAGCTGATGGAGCGACAGTTGGCAGCAGCCAGATCTGATGTCACCAGATGCGTGCTGACAGCGGTGAAGGAAGGACTGGAGCCAACTCCCCAGAACCCCATCCAGGAGGAAACGCATCTGGAATTGCTGCTGACAATCCAGCCAGAAGCAGCAACCTAACGCCGCCGTCTGCGACGAATTCTGGAAGACGACGAAGCCGTGACGGCCCCAGCGAAAGTCACCAACCCTCCGCCATCTCCCTTGGTGTGCCGGGGCACTAGAGTAATATACTCAGAAGTTGTTTTTGCTTGAACATGTAAAGGTACAATATTCTTCTTGCATTATATCACTGGAACAGGGCCATATTAGTTAGGTGTCAACGTTCGTTACGATCTGAGTTCTGAAGACCGTACACTTCTCAAGTGCTCCATTTAACTCCGTAACACGGCAACCTGGTCAACCGACTAGGCCACCCGACATCATGTCACGATGCACCGTTCAATTCTGACCCGATCATATCCCCGATCTGATACGATGTAACACCTTAGATTCGGATGTCTCGTAGACAGGCAGACCCGATGACGGTCATACCGTACTGTCATAGTAATGTACTATCATACTGTCATAATGTCATACAATCATCCCCCAGACATCTGATACTCATTCTCACCGTAATCTTAAGCCCGACTTCACTGTCACCTCGTTAACCCCTGATTGCTCTTGGTCACACACATCGGCTCAAGTATACTGGCTTACGCCGTGCCTCCGGGCACATTTCTCCCCCCCTTAGGAGTGATCTACCTCCTGGGATTACTCCGCCAATCTAAGTTCCAGTTCTTAGGTTTCCTGGTTCCTTTATATCTTGTCGTTTGCCTCCGCTACCAGGGTGCCACTTTGTTACAGCGGGCGCCACTTGGGATCTAAAGCGGGTCTTCAGTTTCGCGAAGGCGTAGATGTTGAAAAAGTTGTTGTAGCAGAAGTGCTGGCACAGGGTATATCAAGGAAGATTGCTTCGCTTCAATTTGCTCGGGATGGGGCCCAAGCTGTGCGGTTTCAGGGTGGCAGCCCGTTGCCCATCTGCACGCGCACGGGGTTAGGGTAGTGCAGCGTAACAGGGGTGTGTGTGGCGTTGAATTTGTCCATATGCACGTGGGCTTCATATACGGCTTACCATACATACAGTATGTACATGCCATTGGGAGGGGGAGTTGACGCATCACTGGGCGATATCGTAGCGCATTTGGGGTAACGCCCTCTGGGATTTTCAATGAACCAATGATCTGGTTGCAGGAAGTGAATGATTTTCAGCGCTCGGCGTACAATCTTATCGGCATGCAGGAGGTCGGGTGGTCCTCCAGTAGTGCGCGCCTGACTGTACTGGGTACAAGGGGGGCTGGCCCAGATGATATCAAAGTACCCTGGAGTATATTGCTGATAGTCCCACTCCAGGACGTTCGTAACGTGTGAAGGGTACCATGTGAGCTCAAAATCAAGGGTCGCCACTGACGCAGTGGGAAAACAGTTCAGGAACTTCCTTTCTACTGAACCAGTACCGCTGAACAGTACCAGAATGCGGGGTCTGGTTGTTGGCTTTATATGTGCTGCCGACAGCTCTGTCACCAGTGCAAATGTTCCATCTTCCGCAACTTCTTCACGTTCCCAGGGGAGGGGAGTATGTGCCGGTGGGCACGACGGCTGTGATATCACGAGTGTGACGGGTCATGCGTATGGCTGATAGTATGAACTGAGACGTGAGAGATGTAGAATAATGACATGTATGACAGCATGACATTATGACACGATGACAGTATGACAGTATGACATCGTGACAGTATGACAGTCTGATATCATGTCAAGATTCGACAGAGAGATATAGAAGTTCCGAGAAAATGGCAAGTATGACTGTATGACAGTATGACACGATGACAGTATGACAGTATGACATCGTGTCAGTATGACAGCCTGGCATCGTGTCAGGTTTTGACAGAACGAACGTGATTCAAGATCGAGATTGGAATTGATGACGAATCGAGATATGATGAAAGATTCGGGTTTGTACATTTCGGGTCACAGAGTTGTGTTGTGACAATCGATTCATGTGCCATCTCACTATATGACAGACATGACTGAGAGTAGAGCGCAGTATTTTCGCAAGCTCTGCCATGCAGGACGCTTACATGTGATTGGGCACTTGGAACACAGGACCAATGGGAGAAGATGTATGTGGGTGATGGTTTTTCGAAACCCTCTGACGCGCGCAAGGATGTTACGTGGCGGAGAGGCCACTGGAGTGGGCATGTTTACCTTCAGTATGGGCAAGTTCGCACTGAATGGAGTTACCACAGAAGACGCAGAGCAAGCTCTTATCTAATGTCTGTGCTACTGGCAGCAGCTACAGCTGGGGGATGTTTAGGAAAAGAGCTTGCATAAGTGGAGTTGTACATATTTGCCAAATTTTTTGAGCTTTTCGAAGAGACAGTTATTGTGCTGATAGTACAGGGTCATATTGCAGTGTATACAGTGCTAAGTAGGTGTGCGAGTGATACTTACAGTGAGAAGAGCTATAAGGAACAGGGCCTATATCAAGGTATGGTTTGCTGGAGGTCAACATTAGCATAAAAATTTGCAGATCTAGATCTCGAGATATATGTGCTTTTAGTTGGTGCTTAAGTATGGTTAAGTATGGGAGATCGCGGAACGGTATCGACCATAACTTCTTCATGCCTTAACCACTTGACTCCCCGAAGTGCATAATATGTTGACCTCCAGCAAACCATACCTTGATATATATTCATATGCTGAGTGCACGCGCTGTGCACGGGTTCGCGACAGCTGTCACAAACCGCGGCTTGTCGTGTGACATAGCCGGGTTGTGACACTTGAGTCAGTAGTCCTGGTGGCGAACACGTTACGAGCACAGTGCAGGTCACGATTGTGACGTGACAGACAGTGACAGTGTACGGAAAGTGGGTGTTACACTATCTGAGCAGATAGCCTTTGTAGCATATAGGGCGGCGCCTGTAGAACTGAGCAGACGCTCATTTTTGTTTTGCCTTCGTAGAAGTGAGAATATCAAGACCCTTCTTGCTCAAGACGAAAACAGTAGTGTTTAAGAATACAGTGATTTATGTTATGAGATTATTCTGTGTGTGAAGGTTGGTTTTATTGCAGTGCGATTTTACTTCGAGTGTCAGAACTGTGGCTACAGTCTTTTTGCATGTTGAGAAAAAGAGCTTGCATAAGTGGAGTTGTACATATTTGCCAAATTTTTTGAACTTTTCGAAGAGACAGTTATTGTGCTGATAGTACAGGGTCAGATTGCAGTGTATACAGTGCTAAGTAGGTGTGCGGGTGATACTTACAGTGAGAAGAGCGATAAGGAACAGGGACTATATATATTCATATGCTGAGTGCACGCGCTGTGCACGGGTTCGCGACAGAACCTCAATGCGATATCTGGTTCCTCCAGGGATGTGACGAAGGCACCAATTTACTCCGAAACTCTTCCGAAGGGTTTCTACGAGAACTGGGCTCCGATAACAGATTCGCAAACAGAAAGCGTGCGTGTACTTGTTGACAAGCTAATTGCCCGAACGCCGACGCTGGATGAGTTGAAGGCTCAAATTTAAGACTTAAAAGGGCTTGGCTTTATCCAGGAATCTCTTTTGTATCTTGCAGAGGACGTGCACGACTTCCATACTTCCAATACTGTTACAAAAACTGAATCGCCGGCGTTCAAAAAGCTTCAGAGCCTGAAACATCTTCAATTCGAGTTCCAAGAGCATCACAAGAAGGCCAATCCACATACGGAAGTTGACATTGAGAGCGAGTTAGAGGTTCCTCACTACCAGCAGGATACAAATTGTCCGATATTGTTCGGAGACAGGCCAGCAAAATGCGATTACGATGCCATTGCCTGAAGGTGGAGGTGAGCCGACACATTGGGGTCGAGTGATGGCATATCAGGAGCTCGAAGACGAAATCGATCGCCTCGAATCCGCGATGAAAGAACGAATGATGCCTGATCCACAACACGACTGGAACAAATTCGTGACGTATTTTCCGGGATGGACTACATATGATCAACTGAAACCGCTCTTGAAGGTACTCTCCATATCTTGCGGATTCACTGAACTTACAATTTGATTTTATTTACATATGTATATATCAATCTGATCGGCGTTTCGTTGGAATGTCATCTATTGCGGTTTGTTGTCGCGTGCAAAAAGATCAACGCCAAACTAGCGATCAAAACGGATGAGGATCGTCGTAAGCCGAAATACGGTAACGCCACCCGTAAGCGCAGAAGACTAGTCATGCCAAGAATATGGAAAACATCCTCACCGGTATCCCCGATTCCATTAAAGAATACTGGAGGCAATTTAAAGAACAACGTATTCGCAAAATAATGAAGGAATCCAGCAATTCGAGCCTCGAGCGTCTTGGAGGTATGTGTCGCTCACTTGTTGACGAGTTCAGGAATCGATTCGGGTGCCATTGTTTGAATGGCATCGTTATGGTTTGATTCCAGGTGTAATGCACATCACGGTCACCAATGATTATTGCGGCAGCAGACAAAGTTTCGGCGGATGGCGAATACTATCGTCGAAGCGTTCCACAAATGGTTGATGTCAAGAATCTCTTGAAAGGGCAGGAAGAAGAAAATTCGTTCACCAAACTTCCGAAATTGCCATACGCTGGAGCAATTCTGGACTGTGAGTATGCTTTGGACAGCAAGAATAAGTGGACTCCGAACGCTTTTCTTCCAGGCCAGTTCAAGCAATTCTTGCCGGACTTCGAGAGCCTGACTTCTTCTGAGGACTGGGTGGCCGCATGCTTGTGTGGGTTGACACAACTCACTGCATTCTACAACGCAGCGAAAGAGGTGTGCAACGACCAGGTGGAAAAGATGTTTTGGCTTAAGTCGCTGGACTCCCCCTCCCTCAGGCAGATGTCGGATGCGGAAACTGAGGCGCCGATTGTCTACCCGAACAGGGTTGAGACTTTCATCATGTGTTATTACACCTCGAAACCTTCGCAAGAAGGTAAGCTTCATCGAACCTGTTTACTACTACTGTATCGATCGTATTGATTCCGAGCACTTCCACCTTACGAAAGTACTGTAAACACTGTTGGAACAGGTGGTAAACACGGCGATCAATGCCGCAAGAAGTATTGGATGAAGAATGAGAGGATTCTCGAGGAGATGAAAGATAGGTACATTCAGAACGGCTGGAAGTCACGAAACTATGATTTCCTAACCAATGCTTGGGAGTGCAGGCCGGTCCAGGGCACATATCTTCCAGGATCCGCTCTCGGCCCGCATTTGAAAAATATTTAGGCCCGCTTTCGGCCGGGCCGGCCGACACTCGATGC
This sequence comes from Cymbomonas tetramitiformis, assembly GCA_001247695.2. Classification (NCBI taxonomy): domain Eukaryota; kingdom Viridiplantae; phylum Chlorophyta; class Pyramimonadophyceae; order Pyramimonadales; family Pyramimonadaceae; genus Cymbomonas; species Cymbomonas tetramitiformis. The sequence continues at coordinate 12,710 of LGRX02029862.1, forward strand.
TTACTCGGCCCGCCTTCGGCCAGCCCGGTCACCTTAAATGTGCCCGAAACCTATGAGGTATTGACTATATCGTTTTCGGTTCCGATTGCACTGAAAACTGTCCGCATACATACGTTCGATAGCTTGACATGATGGCATTGAACTTCTCTACATGTGAAACAAGATTATGGAACGAATGGATGAGTGAAACGTTGATTGCGACCAGTATAGACCTCCCAAGGGCTAAAATGTCATCACGGCCCGCTATCGGCCAGTTGGCCCGACCTGAAATCGAGACATTCATGTCATTTTGTGTTACGGCCCGGCAGATAAAAATCGTTCGGCCCTCAATCGGCCCGGGGTAATTTTTGGGGACCTCTAACGGCCCCGGGCCGGCCAATCCACATAAGAAATGTGCCCTGGGCCGGTCGATACCGCCAAGTTCGCCCGTAACAGCGCACACGCGCTAATCAACCCTCATCAGAAGCCGTTGCAGCTCATTTATGATATTATCAACGTACATATGCGGGGTCCAGAAAAGATCGTCTCACCCGCCTGCCCGTTGGTGCAGCCTGCGGTGGAGGAAGTCCATTGGATATTAGATGCCCCCGGCTGTGGGTCGGGAACGGCGTCGGGGGCAGCCAATAGTCTCGGGCTTGGATCGGTGGCCTTCGACAGGTAATGTACCCCGATAATATTGGAATCAAGACTCTCCCTCGTAGACATTCGTTATCCGATGATATCTCCAAGAATACGGCGAGCAGTGCAGGCACCTAGAAAATGGAGGCTCGGCAGCCCCGAATAAATGCCTTTACTGAAACATATATTGAATAAAGTAAATAACAATCATTGAAACATGCTATTAGTTTCCTTGATGCATGCGTAGTTATTCAAGTAGAACGAGTCAAACGATATTTTAGGGTTCTAGGGACGTATGTGTACATGCATATGAATGCTATGAATGATTTCATAATGGCTCTGTCGGATATTAATCGTGCGGTTTTTGCACCTGAGCTTACGCATTGATCGAGGGCATCTGATAGGCTAGAAAATCAATCGACGGGTGCTGTGGACGACGACGAAGACTACACCATTGAGGTATGAAAGCCATTACCCTGTCTTCAAAATTCATTATTTTCCCCCGCTCGACATCGACGCACCTTTATCTGCACCCATCGCACTTTATTCAATTCCAATGACAATACTTGCTACCTTACAGAAGGAAAATCCAAATGAAAACATTTGGCCGCTATGGTTCCCTGAACAGTCCTCGCCCTCAGAATTAGCGGTTAAGAAATCGTTTGAAGATGACCAAAAGATACAATGTCAAATGTATGACACAAGCGTGCATGATAATCTGCCTTTACGGATGAAAATTTCAAAATTTTGTATCCAGTTTGCCTGCACTGCGGGCTTCAAAATCGTTCAGAACTTGCGATGTGTACCGGCTGCTTCATGAGAAACCCGAAATAAACTAGCTATATGAGGGGGGGAAAGAAGGCGGTACGACAGCTGCCATAAGGCAGCAGCTGAAGGACAATGGCTGCGGATAATATTACCAGAGTAGGGCTGGCGGCTTGCGCCGCCAAGTTATTACGAAGGGAAGATTGTCTGAGAGGGGCGCGTGTCGCAGTGTCATCATCATAACGTGTGACACCGCGACCGCAACTACGATGCTTCAGGTGTGAGTGACACAAGAAGTCACATACTACTAGATACTACTATATGGCACCCAATATTGTACTCTACGTGACACTACCTGACTACGAAGTGGTCACTAAGGATGAAGCACTACCCATTCAATAGAAGGGTACACTGCGGTATGCATGCTAGAAAATACGTCTAGGGCACTACCGATTTACGTGCTAAAAGCACAATTAGCGAATTACCTCTAAGGCACTACCAAGTAAAGTGCTTCTAAGCACTACCTACAAAAGAGATCACAACGAGTCATCGAAGAATGTTGAAAATGTTGATTGTCGTTCTTAAAGATAATTTCAGGTCCCTCGAAGATCATCACACGCCATGGGGACGTGTAGAAGGGTCAAAACTGAAAATAGGCCTTGGCAGATCGCGTCAAAGTAGATGGCTGTAAAATACGACATTGCGCACACACAAACACGTCGAATTTTCTGAAAATTGAAGCCGTTGATGAACAGCGTTTGAGGGGGTTGCTGTTTAGGTTGATGTCGAGGAATTCCAACTTCCAGAGGGGTAGGGAGGAGAGAAGGGTCGACGAACGCGATCCGGCTGTAAATCTGGCCAGAAAATCTGCCAAATGGCTGATTAGTAAAGAATGACGAAAGAAGTCAAAGGGGTTGAGGTAAGGATGCCCGGTTGACGGGTTACCACTTCCCAGAAGTCCATTGTCCAACATACAAAATACGGCTGCCTCTAAAAACCTCGAAGGTGGCAAAATCGACAGTCGATGGCGAATTGGGTTGGCACTACCAATTTTCAGGATCTGAAGTAGGGGGGCGATCAGAAAATAGGCAGAGAGCGGACAGCGCGGCTGGTCCGCGAACTCGGAGTTGATGCTGCGTGATAAGCCAGGGATGCGGCTGAAATTTGAGTGCCAAAAGTGGGGTCACAACTCCCACTTAAGGCTAAGAAATTCCGGGGAGACCAAATCCCGAAATAACTGTGACTACTGGGGTCACCACTCCCCAGAAGTCGCTGTAGGAGGTCGCAGCGGCCGAAATGGGCAAGAGAACGCGAGGAGCCATGCCGGCTGTAAAATTAAGCTAGGGAAAAGCGGGAATCCCAAGATCTGCTGATCAGAAATCTGAAACAAACAGAGGAAGCGTAAGCGAGGCCCATAACCTCATGAGAAACCCGAAATAAACTAGCTATATGAGGGGGGGAAAGAAGGCGGTACGACAGCTGCAATAAGGCAGCAGCTGAAGGACAATGGCTGCGGATAATATTACCAGAGTAGGGCTGGCGGCTTGCGCCGCCAAGTTATTACGAAGGGAAGATTGTCTGAGAGGGGCGCGTGTCGCAGTGTCATCATCATAACGTGTGACACCGCGACCGCAACTACGATGCTTCAGGTGTGAGTGACACAAGAAGTCACATACTACTAGATACTACTATATGGCACCCAATATTGTACTCTACGTGACTGCTATCTTGCGCATTACTGCAAAGCCCCCAAAACTTGTCAGAAATCTGATTACGCACGGCATAAGTTTTCTGTTGTGGTGTAAGGGGCTGGATGTTAGCACAGCCATATGCAAAATGGCGACCTTTGTTTAAGTACCCGGGGATACGCGACATCCAGTAGAACGGAATTCAATGAGTGTTTGGTCCTATAGGACCTACCTGCAGCTTCTATACTTTTGGCAAATCAAATGCGTCGCACGTTTTGCAGGAATTCCAAAGGGTCGCCCCATCGTGAGACAGCAGATATCTGGCGGGCAAATCGTTACTTCGACGCGCGTTGAAATGCGGGACGCCGCAATTTTCAAAACCCCCACTTTCAGAAGTATACAGCAAGGACTAAGTTTGCTCATGTCCCTGGCGGATTTTATTATCCATTTTACCGTCCCACTCCGTTTGGTCGGTTGATGATTTGCATCTGCAAGATAAGGTCCCCGAAAATCATACTTCAGAGGTTGCTTTCATAGAATGATTGACAATGCAAACATGATATATGCATATAGACTTCGCAGACACACCTTCGTTGCAAAGTAATAGTATATATATATATGTTACTATATATATATATATATATGCACGTGTAGGTACGTGTTGCAAATGAACGAGTTCGAGTTGCATTTCCGCAATCTCGATTAAAGTCGTTGGAACACCGTTAAATATGATTTTATTCGAACATATTTTGAATGAAATTAGTATTGACATTTCACATGTGATAAAGTTGATAAGTTAACCCGATATGACAGGCATAAACAGTTAGGGTTCAGGTTCGGGTGACAGACATACACACTACTATAGGAAGAGTCACAAAGTAAGCGGGGTGACCATTCCAGCAGATAATACCAAGGAACGTATTACCGGTAAATTACCCGGTATTACCACGAACCCTCATTTTCAAATTACCGGTAATGTGGCCATTTCCAATGTTGCGACATGCTATGTTTGTGACATGCGGGCCTTCGATCCGACCCAGCTGAAAGAGGTCATCTGATAGGCCAACTGAAATCACGACGGCTACACTACGGAGGTATTTAAGCACCTACCTTGTCCTCACAACTCACTTTTCAGCTTGACACTTTATTTGCGACGCTTCTTTACCTTCCAATTCATCCAACAATGCCATCCAAGCGAGAATGTATTGTTGCCTATGTTCTTGGAATAGTTGGAATGTATGCAACACGCCCTGCTGCCCCCAGAATGAGAATGAGGAATTTTGACTATCTTACTCATGGTATGACTGTTCGAATGTTGTGGAGGATCTACAATAAATGTTAGATGTGCAGGAATGCGGAAGGCAATAAATGCACGTTGGGATATTTTCGATGTGTGTTTCGAAACGACCTTGCCTTTCGGTTCAAGTTCCGACACAGCCGTAACGTTACCGTCAACGTTACCTGTCGCGGCAATTGGAACCACGGCGGCTACGCTACGGAGGTAATCAAGCACCCACCTTGTCCTCACAACTCAATTTTCAGCTTGACACTTCTACGACGCACATTGAACTGCTACTGCATCTTACTTCGTAGGAAGCCATGCCATCCAAACGAGAATGTATTGTTGCCTACATCATGGATATGTTTTCTCAACACGGGACGCATGAATCTTCTCCTGAGGGGAATGACTGAGAAATCTTTGTGGAACAACTACAATGAAACATGCAGGGAAGCGGAAGACATGTAATGTTCATTACGGATTTCCCCAATGTGTGGCGTGACGAACTTGGCGATTTCTACAAGTGCCGCAAATAATGATGGATTGAACATATAGATTCCGATGTATCGCAATAGAATAGCCTTAACACTGTGAAATGAATCGAAATCTCTTGCCTAGAAGACTTCATAGACAGGTTTTTTTGTGTATATTTATTTAATCTATATGCTGATAGAGATTTGTGTATCATATGATAGTACCCATTTCAGCTGCAATTTATTTTCTGGGAATTGAAGCATCTGAATACGCACATCCATAAACGTGTACCGTGTATGGTGACCTAAATTGCACATGGATGTACCCATATTTGCATACTTGTACATTGCATACCGATATGTGAACAGAAATACAATAAAAAAGTCTACCGGGGCTCGCTAACTACGAAAGCATCACGCATAAATCACAAATTATGTAATAATCTGCAATGAAACTTCCGGGTCGACTTGCGTGTCGCCTACGTGTCGCTTACGTTGTCTACAACGTGTCGCTTACGTGTCACATTCACTATGACGTGACAACCATTTTTAGACACCTGAAAATGCCAAAAAAATGCGGTTTTTAGTGCACGCCAGAATGTCAAAAATACCAGATTGTTTGTCTACTGTACTCTGTACCGAGTACTGCACTTTTGTACTTAGCTATTTTTTAATATATATTTTGTTCTTGCTTTTCGGCGATTATTGCTTGCGCCTCCTAGCACAACTCTCACCCCCCCATAGGGCAGGTTACGTCCTCGCTAACAAATGCTGCTGCGCGGCTATAAGGGAACCGCCCTCGACAGCGTGGGACTGCCGACCCGATGGGTTTATCCAGGACCATCCCCTGCCGCCCGGCGTTTACATACCAGGGCACATAACTGCCACGACGGACTCCAACGAAGCTGTGGCTCTGACGCCCAGTTCGGAGGAGAGTTGCAACAGCCTACACGCGTACACAAAGTACAGGGCGAATACGATGTTATACAGGGTTCCACCTGTCGCATGGAGTTTGTACATACCAAGGCCCATGACTGCCACACAGGACTTCAACGAATCTGCGGCTCTGACACTCAGTCCGGAGTAGTGCAGCGGGGCAGCCTACAGGTGTACAAACACTACAGGTTGAATGGATTATACAGGCTTCCGCCTGTTGCCCGGGATTCACATACAGGTTGGCCCGTTAAAACCACTACACTTTTTCGGTGTACGCGAGTCACTTTAGCATTGCATCAAGCCGGATTTATCGATGATCGGAAGGCCGGTGACACATTCGCGGAAGGCCGATGACACATTTCTTTAGCATAAATGCATGATATGTGGAGTGACACACGAAGTGGACTGTGATGGCACCGCATTCGCGGACGAATGCCGATGATACATTTTTTTGGTAGAAACGCATGATATGTGGAGTGACACACCACGTGGACTGGGTACACAAGTCATATGGAGTGAACACACAAAACTTACGGACTTGACACACTTATCCCTACTATTCAGGTATTTTCGAAAATGCATTCTTAGCTTTATAATCGTATTGTAAAGCACACCGAATTTACATGTAATAATGAATCAGGGAATCGCGAATAGATAATACAACCTGTATGTGGGGCAAGGCATGTCCTGAGCACTACCAAGCTACAACCTGCGCCGCGTTAGGGGACGATTAGGGCCTAATCAGGGGATCCGCACTTAAGGTTGGGATATTCCCGAAAGGAGCAGCTCCACTAGATTTGTAAATTCAATTGGAGGACTTTGGAGGGGGCCGTCGTGTTGAAGCCCTTGATATCGCATGGAGTTCTTGTGCAAAAACACCTTGAGCAGCCTAACTCGGAAATTCCGGCGTGTGGCATCGCGAGAATGCGGTCGAGTGCGTGTACCGGGAGGCACGGACAGCCCATGGGTATGCCCCGAGGCGTATGCCTTGGGGCATACCCATGGGGCATACGCCTCGGGGCATACCCATGGGGCATACGCCTCGGGGCATACCCATGGGGCATACGCCTCGGGGCATACCCATGGGGCATACGCCTCGGGGCACACCCATGGGGCATACGCCTCGGGGCATACCCCCGGGGCATACGCCTCGGGGCATACCCATGGGGCATACGCCTCGGGGCATATCCATGGGGCATACGCCTCGGGGCATACCCATGGGGCATACGCCTCGGGGCATACCCATGGGGCATACGCCTCGGGGCATACCCATGGGGCATACGCCTCGGGGCATACCCATGGGGCATACGCCTCGGGGCATACCCATGGGGCATACGCCTCGGGGCATACCCATGGGACATACGCCTCGGGGCATACCCATGGGGCATACGCCTCGGGGCATACCCCTGGGGCATACGCCTTGGGGCCTAGCCATGGGGCATACGCCTTGGGGCCTAGCCCTGGGGCATACGCCTTGGGGCATACCCCCGGGGCATACGCCTCGGGGCATACCCATGGGCTGTCCGTGCCTCCCGGTACAGTGCGAGCACAAAGAAGGGGAGCTGGGAGTTGCACCCCGAAAGCAGACGGAATATACAACCTAAGCAAGGGAAGATCAATGACCGTGGGAGGTGACAATATCATATATAAGGTGTTCATAACACCGTTGATAATTATGTCGGCGCGCTTAGTTCACACATTAACCATTAACTAGATACGGTGGCGTGTAAGTCGTAAACGCTGCTGCTGGAGATGGTGGAGAACTGTCGTGTGAGATTGTGAGAGGGACATCAAACACAAGTAAACGCCTCGAAGGGAAAATTCTTTTAAGAAGTCTTCTTGGATAGTGCGTGTTCGAAATACCAGGATATAGTGAGACATCTGACGCCGTGTCAGTCACGCGGTGTCGCAGTCAACCTCGAATGTGACAGATTGGCATGCGGATGCCGGTGCCGTGATCTGGTTGACTGGGTATTGAGCGGGGGAAATACGCACGTACGCTGGTACTACCGACTAGAATTCCCCCCCATGCGTAAGGTACTCGGTACTTCGATTTTCAAAAGGATGCGTACTGGTATATCGTACGTAGTGCGTCATTGGCATGTGTACTGCGTATTCGATAGTATTCTACGCACTACGCATAAAAAAGACCTGCGCACTTCAGTACGCAAATCGAGCCCTGATCGTTTTGGGGCAAAATAATGATTCAATTAAAAGTCGAGGTCACTTTATCACACCATAGTGGAGGAATATTGGTCAAAATTTTCAAGTGGTCGACCTTCCGCCCATACTCAAGGAAAGGATCATGATACCACCATAAGAGTTGGATTTCCACTGAGAAATCACGTTACCATACTTAAGGAATACTTGACCATTTTGGGGGGGGGATTCCTTAAGTATGTATTTGAACAGTTGGCAAGGATTCTCTGAAAATCCCGGGGTGCAGGGGTGACCCGGATGCAGGATAGGACTTCATGCGGCCTTATTTATCTTCCATCTGCTTTAATAGTTGTTTTTATATGCTACAGCACATTCTTGGCTCCAGTATGATGTGAGAGGAGAGCTGCGATAAAGAAATATAAAGGAATAGCATATTTCGTGAAAACTTTAAACCAGAATTAAGTGAACCCTCAGATGGAAGAGCACATTTTCAAGATACGCTAAACAAGGTTTGCTTGACAGAATGAATGATTGCTGAGAGGATGATACCACCTGGAAAAAGTGCTGAGTACATACGACAAAGGATAATTTTTGTTGGAGTGTGGTGCTGAAAAAACGGAAAAGTAAGACTGCTTGACCTGAGAAAAGAGAAGGCTCATCTCTTGTAAACAAGACAAAGGGTGGCTCTTTCTGGCAGTGAATTCCGGACTTGCAGAGACGTCTTGCTGAAGAAATAGCTGGTCCAGTAAGCAACTCGTTGTCATCTCATAACTCGAGATGATCCGAGGGGAATTTGTGGAGACGCAGGTTAAGTAACACCCCGAGGGCCCCACGGAGGCCTGGACAGACTTACACCAAGCACCTTTCCCACGAACATCGAAGTACAGAAAACATAGTGTAAGAATTCTTCCAAAAAAAGCAAAAGACTATTCCTGTAAACTCAAACTGTCTGTCAACACAAAATCAAAACAAAGCTGTTCAGGTACCGGAGATAATATTGGAATCCGGCGAAGGGTGAATGAAGGGCGAAGGTTTCTGCTGACTGCAAAATGCCCGGCGAACGACCCCCTCTCGTGGCACTGCGGACCACATAGACGCCCGTCATGCCGAGGGGAACTGGTCAGCCTTGCAGAGCACTTCCCACCCGATGGAAAAATTCCAAAGGTAGGCAGGCAGTAAACTTGGTACCCGCCGATCTTATCCTTGAAGTACGAGCCCTTCCAACAGAGTTCCTGGAGAGATTGCTGAACGCCTCGCTCGAGTTTCCTCCCGGCAAAGGAGGGTCACCGGTGCACACCCCGCCAGCACTGAAAGCCTGCATGCTCTTAGATTTGAAATATTTCTGACAGACGTCGTTCATACAGCCCCGACTTTGAAAGTTCATTGCGTTAAAGTCCGATGTACATATGCCCGTGCTTTGCAAATGTTGGAGGGTGGTGCAGGTGGGGTTGACAAATATATTACATGTGTATGGAAATTCGTCCATTTGAGGGGACTATGTGTCTGTGCTATTCTATCGGTCAAGCCTCGCAAGGCGGGCTTCCCCGTATGCCTGCAAGCATATCCTCGGAGGCGGCAAACGGCCGACTGATCTTAGGCAGGAGATTCCGACCTCTTTTTAAGTCTCGCGCATCCGTCCCCCGAAGCGGCCTTTTGCACAAACTTCTCGAAGACCGTGGATCTGCCCAGGGATGGACGCAATAGAGAATCAGAGCTGGCAGCAAGCTCTACTCAAGGCTACCGCAAATTCTAAAGACGCGAATTGTCTGCTCGTAACCTCGCCTCGTGCACTCGAAGAGGTGGCAGCCAGCGCCTGAGAGGTCTCGTTGCGGTTCGTTGCAGATTTCCTTCAAGTTCGCGGCATTCTGCTCAAAAAAGGTCGGCCTCTGCACGCTGCTCCAGAAAGCAAGCTCAGGATCCTCAAGCCTCTTCGGGCTTCCGCTTGGGCGTGACTCGCTTCTGCGTGTGCCTCCAGAGGAAGAACCCGCCGATACCGAGCAGGGCTACAGCACCAGCCGCCGTACCGATGATTATGACTGTGTCGTCTCCGTCGTCCGAACCGGAACTCTCGGTGGCGGTTTGCATCGGAGGAGGGGGCGACGGCTCCGTGGAAAGCGTCCTGGGCGCCTCGTAACGTGTTGTGCTAAGATCGGGGGGACCGAGCAGCTCGTCGTTCCAGCTGTCCGCCCAGTTACCTGCCTCAAAGTCGGTAGAGAGGCCGGCGACAACTTCCGCGTCGAAGTAAATCTCATTTTCCGGGGGCTCTATGTAGAAATCCACGCTCACCCGGTTTTCCTCATTCTGTAAAAGTCGCCGCGAAGTCGTGGAACAACCCTCACCCGTGAAGACAATGCCTTGATTCGCTTCAATCCAGAAGCGCTCGAAAGGTTGCTCAAGCGCGAAGGAGATGGACTCCTTGAACACCTCGTCATCCCAGGTTAAGCAGCTGCCATAGGTCTCAATGTGCGCAGTAAAGACGGTAACACAGGTACAGGTGCAGTCCTTATCGGCGGTGGCTCGCATGCGGCGCTCAGTTCCATCTTCAAGTGAGCTACACTCACCGCAAGGGTCGCAGCTCTCGTCTCGTGGCGGGGGACTTGGGGAGAAAGCTCGGTGGGGATAAGGCGGAGGAAGAGGAGGTGGTGGGCTGGGCGGTGGATTGGAGGTGGGTGGGGCAGAGGAGGGGGACTGGGTGGGGGCGGGGAGCCAGGAGGTGGAGGTAGGAGGAGGACTAGGCGGGTAATGTAGTCTGGGGGAAAAGGGGGAGGGGGAGAAGGTGGAGGGGGTAAGGGGGGGAGGGGAAGGGGGAGAAGGGGGATTGGAAGGGGAAGGGGGAGGGGAGAAGGTGGAAGGGGAGGGGAGGGGGGAGGAGGAGGGAGGAGGGGAGGAGGGAGGGAGGAGGGGGGAGAAGGAGGAGGAGAAGAAGGAGGGGAGATGGCGCAATCCGGAGGAGGGCACGAGGGGGTGGCGGTGAGGGTGGGGACGGCGGTGGAAGTGGTGGAGGAGGGCAGCCCTGTCAGTCCCGGTACAGGGAGCCGGGGGCAGGAAAGGAGGCGGACTTGGAGGGGCTGGAGGTGAGGGAGGAGGGGGAGGGGAAGGAGGTGGAGAAGGTGGAGGTAAAGGCGGAGGGGTGAGGGCGGTGAGGGTGGTGGGGACGGGGGGAAGGTGGGGAGGATACCAATATTCACGCCATAAAATCCGTCGTAATGAAGTAATTAGGCGGCGGACTGGGTGGGGGAGGAGAAGATGGCGGAGAAGGACTGGGTGGTGGGGGTGGGTGGGGGCTGGGGGACGAAGGAGGAGGAGAAAGCATGGGTGGAAGGGGCTGGGGTGGAGGAGGCGGCGGATTACAGTCGAGACCGTAAAATCCGCAGAGGCCGTAAAAATCATCCGCATTTGCGGAAAAAGTCACTGCTGACAGAAGCACAAGAGTGCTCATTGTTACACGCAACATCGTCGATATGTCCCTGCGCAGGCATAAAAAGTGTGTTACTTTTTTTCCAATAAAACACACGTGCTGCGCATAATTTAAGCGCAGACTGTTATTTGTTGAATGCTGCACCGTGTTGAGCTTCGGAAAACGACACTCGTGTTCGCTTACGGGGATCGTTGAATGCGAAGAGCGCAGCAATGTTGCAGGAATAATTTCACTGCCCAATCATTTTAAGGGTGGATTTTATAACAGAGTTCTGTGCATATGCACTAAGTAATCAAGTTGTAGATATGAGTCAAACATCTATCGTGAATGGCCAAGATACACAAGGCGGAGCGAGTCTCACCTCCTAAACACTCACTAACACTCAACCGTTTGAGAAATTATAAATCCACTAGAAGAGCGACAAATCTAAGCTGTCATGCCCCAACGGGAACATATCCGCACAACGTCCTCCTGCTTAGCATCTATGAGACCTATCGGTGTCGCCAGGAAATGTGGCTTTAAAGAGGATCCGGCTTCCAGATTAAAGAACTTAGAAAAACGGTATGCAACGAAATTTCTCAAAAGCGCTGGGATTTTCACAAACTTGTGATACGCTGCATATCTCAAGGTACTTGTGTGAGGAAATTTAATTCCAGGCTCTCGTCTGGGATAAGTTCTGAATTTCTCCACGGTAAACTTTCACGCACTTGGGCGAGGAAAGCAAGAGTTCATGTTGGACCGAAATAGGACCGAAGCGAAATGCCAAATGGTAAAATCAGCAGTTCGGCAGTACAAGTACTGAGTAGGCAGTACAGTACTCTGTACTGTACGGAGTACAATTTTGTAACCAGGATACTCGATCCTACTGAATTTATACTGAACTGAACAACTGTGTCACCGATACAGCGCAGCGTGAGTGTCCGTGTCCACCGGATTAGATCAAGATGCGTTGGGGATTCACTTCACCTCCTCGTCCTTTATCGCTTGCCTACTAGCGATCCTTCATACTTCAACTTGCCTATTAGCTAAGCCCTATTAACTATAGAAGACGTGCAGAATACCCGCAGAACGTCTCTGACGTGTCCTGGTGACGTCTTGTCAGGGTTATGACCGATGACATATGTGTCATACATGTCATACGTGTCATACCTGTCATACATGTCATACCATGTCATGTCATGTCATGTCATGTCATACATTTATGACAGTCGTCAGTACGGTCGACGATGACTGTACATGTCGCCAGATGATTATGTCACATCATCAGGCATCCCTGTCATCGAGAGTTCGTACTCCGAACTCGAAGATGACAGAGCAAAGATACATCTTGTCGATTCTTCAAGAACCATCTTTCGCTTTAGCATGCACGGAACATGCATGCGCAGCACGAACGAACTAGTCGTTTATACAATGCTGGTCGTTCAACCTACGTCTCGGGTTCACAACCCAATGGCGGTACCATCTAAGATGATGGGAGACGTAGGTACTTAAGTGAGGAAGCGTTGTGCTTCAGCAGCTCTAGATTCATAGACTGCACTCACAAACCCGCACATACGTTCACTTGTGTATGCTGTTCAACTGCACAGTGATTATTGATAATATTGAATATTATAACAGGGCTTGCATAGCTCAGCCCTTATCAGTGGTATTCTAAAAGTCGTCAAGGCGCGACACTCGAGAACTCAAGTGGGTGCAGTGATATACGCGTAGTATATTTAATATTGTTCGCAGGTTTGCAGGAGGGCGCATATACGACAGCGTTCGCAAATATTGAATATCTGCAGCCCGAATAATAGTTCGCATATCGACAGCGCATAATTGTGCGAGGAGATTTTCCGCAGCGCACTTGCACAACAGCTGATCGCACATATACGCGATAAGGTGTGCATATGGCATATATCGGCGCAACAATGAAATGTATACGATAAACGGTTCACGGATATATGCATGTTCGCGGATGCGATGAATTGTTGGCGGAATCGTTTCCGCGCAGTAGAATCATCAGCGCAGTATCGCAATTTTTATGATTGCACTGAATTGCTTTTATATGGCATCATACACGCATACTGCGCGATTGTCACTAAATTGCAGGTGGCAGCATGCGCGGTGGTCTCATACTGCGCGATGGTCACATATTTTGCAGAAGTTGATTGCAGCATGCGTGTGCCCGCATGAATCACGCTTGAAAAATATGCTGTATCATATGCTAATGAATGGCGACGACAATTCATACTTGTCATCAACAGCGCACTCGCATCAGTATACAACATACATCAGCTATTATTGCAAATCATCTTTACGCACTGTTTACAATCACTGCGTGCAATGATTTATGGCCTGTCAGCATACATACTGCTGTGAATGCATTATCATTATACTGCAGCAGATTCCAATGTTCTGATGACCACACAATACTTTTGATCATCAGCATTATACTAAGTGGCAGCACAATGATCTATGCACAACATGTGTGTGCAGATCAGCACACACACACATACAATTATTCCACTTGCAGCAATCATCAATATACAGTGCATGCACTTCTATATCATGCACACATCTTATGACTAAATGATTGCAATGTTGTAAATAGTACATACTTATTATACTTTACAGCTTGAACACGATAACAGCTGTAATACATAGAGCACAAACATATTGCAGTGAAAGCTAGTATATATTAGAATTCATGTTGCAAAGGGTGCCTGACAATAATCACAACACCATAATTACTTTGTCGTACCCTGGTGGAGCCGAGATGCTCTCCAGGTAATACGTACATTCTATGGTGGATTATTTGAAGGAATGCTCACCTGAGCTTCATGTAAAAATTTATCATCAACTCATAATGAGATTATCATGGAATTACAACAATCCCTAAACTATATATATCATGTTAGATGTAAACAGTACGTGGTATACTGACTGTCTGCATGATTGTTAGGATATTGTGATATCCATAAAGATACTGCAAAGTGTGTGCAAACAAATACACACACACACACACTAGTACTAATCAGCAGTACTATACACTGCACAAACACTATCATTCATTATACATTGACATTCACTGACTCAGAGTGAATATATCAATAACAATGTATACAATAATGTGGATAACATCCAGTAAACACATGTGCGTACTGGATGTCAGCGATGGCGATAGTAATAGTAACAGGATTAAACAACATGCTGTAGGGCTGGATGGAGAATATCTCCAGACCCGAAGGCAGTATCGGTGCTCAATATGCAGCTGGTAACTGCTGAGCACTGCCCATGCCATATTCACTATCGCTGGAGCAACATCAAAATCTACATTGCATTATGACAGTTGATGCAGAACTGATCACTCACATGCATGTACCAACTCAGATCAGCAACCATAAATGAACTGACAAAGGTTATGGACATACACACACAAACATGGTGTTGTGTAAATACTGCTCAGATTATATCTAGCAGTGTCCAGATGTATTTGAACACAAAGATATCACTTGATATACTCGTTGTGTACATTCAAATATATCTTAGGATCTGACACAACTGTGAATCCACTTGCAGTTGATTTATCTTTATGTCACCAGAGAGTGCAATAGCCTGTATGGGTTTCAATCAGAAAAACCCATATTTCATGTTCACCATACATGTTGAATTTTGAGATATTCACTATTGTGCCATGAAAAATATCATGTGCAAAAGTGAAGAAAGTTGCAGCATTTGTTTAGCTTGCAACTCACACACACACTGAGATGTGATATATATATATATATATATATATACGGCTGAAAAAGCTGTAAAATAGGTAAAAATGCTCCACGCATGATTTCAAAACGAAAAATGTGTGCCTATTTTATGTGAGATTATGATTTTATACCTATTAAGGTATCAGGAAATCATAATGACACATGTCATATCTCATGTAACACCCTAGATATTAGGTGTTGAATATATATGGGTAACGCTATTGCTATGGCAATAAATCTCTCAAAATGCTGTACGTAAAACACATTTTGAAAATTTTGGATTGATTTTTTTCGATAAAATGAATGTTTATATATCAAATGTCAATCCCTGATTTATGCAGCATGTGTAACGCCCTGTAACAACCCTAAAATTAAATGTGTGTAACAGGGGTGTAACCTACCTCCTAAAAAACACTTAACGTTTATATGGGTATTAAATGCAGTTTTGCTTAAAAATCTTTGCAAAAACGTTATGCTGCTTATTTTTTACCTGTATTAGGGTTACTGATATCATGTAACACCCTAAACACTGTATTGAGTAACAGGGCCACTGTAACGATATATGCTCTAAAATGCCACATTTATTTCGAAAAACTTCATTTTTTGGCATTGTTATATCATGCTGAATCAGCACAGACATGATAATGCTACGGGCAACAACCCAAGAACTGTTGGGCAACAACCCTAAAACTGTAAGCTATAAGCTATAAGCTATATGCTATGGAATATATAAGCAGCTGACTGCCTATGAGTTTACACTTCCTCAAGGGGGGAAGAAGGTGGATAGGATTACACATATATCCATTTTATATTCCGATCTGGTAATTTCTGATGGATTGCTTTTGATAAAATCACTGTATCCACAAATAACGTTGAAATCTGTACAACGTTGAATCCACCATCACTAATAAAGTGTAAACTCGGATGGGAAATTATATCCCAATAACTATAAGTTGACTTTTGCTCAGCATTTACATTCTCGAGTAAGTTTGAAATGCTGAACTATATACATAACATACAACCTGATACCATGCTTAATTGCATTTCCTGGATCAGAAGATGATAGTTATATAATATATATATGTATGTATATGTCCCACCTGATACACTTTGGCACTATAGCCGTACATAAGAGTGGGAAGGACAAGTGCATCGTTGTAAGACTGGATGATATAGTCCCAGTGCAGAAGGCAGAATGTGGCACCAGAATAACAGCTGATAACTGTTGGGAGACCACCATTTAAGACCTTCTAAGCGTAACTCCGTTGTCCTCAGATGCAAGTGAATTGTTCATAATATATTGACATCACATAAAAGCATTCAAATAAAAACCCTATATATTCATATGAGTTGTCATTATCACAAATGACATGGGTTTCGAATCATCGAAATGAGTATAACTCCGATGCATTCATTAATACAGAATAGCTGTTGAGATTATTCCTCCGGCTGGATTGCAATCATTCACAATCCATGTACATTCCGGTGACAAAATATTGCACTGGACTGATCACCACATTGGTATAATCTGTGATATAAAAGTCACCAGAGAAAGCATTGCAATCAGCACAATGCTGTCTAGACTCACAAAGATGAGTAACAGATATTCTCAGATGTAATAAATGGAGGCACAATGTGGCCTACGTTAAAATCGCGTATGCTCGGGCACTGTATTGTGACTTGCGCTAAGATCGTGTATGCATGGACACAACATGACTCATGCCAATGACGTGTACATATTTCATGCCACGACATTACATCTGAAATTAATAAATCACTCAGAGAGAAGGTGTTGACATCAGAACCATTATACATATAGTCATGAGGATTTTAAAGAAGACATAGTCTCTCCGATATTGACAAACATGGTACATATATATATATATCCATGCTCTCTGATCATATATTTGATATCCCACAGCATACGATGATGGTAATAGCAAACCACTTCGCCGCTGAAGGGTAGTGTTATATATATACACCACATGCTTGGGCATTATATGACCCACGCTGATGACGTGGATTCGGGCTGCATCCCAATAACTGCAATGTACCTTTGGTGCAATGGGTTGCAACCCGAGAACTGCTATCCAGCTTCATAGAAAGCTTCCACGTCATCACATAGAGGTCGGACCTCTGTTGTATTTGAACGGCGCTTGACAACCGCCTAGCAATACACTTCCTTGAGGGGGGAAGAAGGTAAGCTAGAAATACAACTAAAAACCAAATAAATAATAAAGACAAATAATAAAACAAGTAAGTTGCATCATTGTTTTGTTTTGGTAAGCCTGACTGAATACAGTCAAACCATACAGAACTCCATTAAGTTGACACATACATCAGCCATGACATACATATGAGCTTGATTTTGAAGACCCAGACATTGTATACATTCAGTCTAGCATGTATCCAGACTAGAATTGTATATTGACACGGTGCAAGCACTATAGCCTCTGCCACCAATGATCATTGAAAAGGGCAACCATTCTGATATTTTATACATATCATCTGATTGTATCATTAAAGGTGTCAAGAGTACTCAATGCAATATGCAGGCCACGGTCTGAGTACAACACCGAGATAGGTCAAATCCACTGAGCTGACCAATGCAGCATAAATGCTAGTTGCCCTGAAGGCTATACAATAAGCCTATTGCCCTTATGTCTTGATATGTATCCGTGTATTGGCATCTCTTTGAGGTAATTATGCCTACTGAATGAGCCATACCAATCATCTTGTCTTCATTGATCATTACATATCTGATCATATCGCCATTGAGCAATGCCTATTATGTGAGATTATATATCACGAGGCATTTCATTAGTGCACAATAAACAATTGAAGTGCAACAAAGATTATCAGCTCTACATCATACCAAAAGGTTGAGTTGTTGTCAATTGAATTTTTTAGACACCATTTCTCAAAGGTCTATTCATCATGAAAGACAGAGTCTGTGCAATCATGGCTATTCAGCCTCCGACATAGCTGACATAGCTATTTAGCTTATGACCCAACCGTTCTTAAGCAGCCTCCACGCTATATGGCTGAAAAATGGCAAGCAATCTCTTCGGTCATTCTTGGGCATAGAGCGATCAAGCACAGCTAATCTAAGATGTTTATCCCAACATTGTCCAAGAGTTACTCATGTTTTCCATGTGTCAAGAAAACAGCCAAAATACCACCCTATGATGGGAGTCATCTCCTTCAGCGAGGGGAATGGTTATGCTGTAAAATTGACCGGTCTGATCACCATAAGTGACATATTTGAAAAAATCGATTGAAACTTGTAAGATAAGGTATTGCACCTAAAGAATAAAGGTTTCATCCTCTGAAATAGGAAAGGAGTTTTTCATTGACTCTAATTCCTGAATCCAGAATCACATAGAAAATATATTCTATCCTGTACATATACAAGTACATTCGATTCAGATTCTGAGCATACAAGTGGATTTGAATGCACTCAGGTATGTACTGAGTTACAACTGTCCAAAGTTTTCATTCTGACATCAGTATCTTATTTGTGGAATAGCATATAATTGTATAAACCATCCACATATAGATTGACATCATACTTGTGGTTCACATCATTCCAACACATAAGACACGCATGCTTCATTAAAGAATCATGACTCTCTGAAAGTTCATTATGGAATGTTTAGAAACTTGTTGCCTCGACCATTAGGCCACGAAGTTTTGGGAAAAGCCAGACCACCGCAATCTACAGCTGGTTTCCAAGCGCAGTTCATCCTCATTCTGGAAAGTGACAGAAATTTTATAGTCATCAACAAGTCACAATTTTAACGGATTGAAATGACACATCCATCATTCATACTTCTTTATCATAGCAAGTCTCTGAATAATGTTTGCCCAAAAATAAACGGGCACCATTGAGATAAGTGATCATCACATATCATTAGGCAATGCCATGTCATACCTTATGAATAGAACATGGTTGTCCATTTCAGCCATCCATCAACTACGAAAATGCAACTCGTAGTAAGTTGTCATTACGGACACTTCTTTAATGGAGAGTCAACCATTAGCTTCGATACCAAAGTTAACTTCGATACCATCACTGATTTCTTTGTTCATCATGACAATCATTTTCCAAAACCATTGTCTAAGTTGGGTACACTATAGTGATCCTGAACTGACAAATATATGTGAACTGAAAACCAACAACTGCATTTGACATCATCTGGCAATTGCCACATTTAAAATCGACAGGCTATCGCCAATATGACGTAGAGAGAATCAATGTTCAGATTGACATTGTTACCTCTAAAGCATTCGATGAGTAATCTCAGTCTGATTCTCTATCAAATCATTTTTCACATAACATAATGATTAAATAACATCCTCCATCACCATCTTATTGGTTTGATACACCTCTTTTTGCGAGGGGAGGAAGGTATAGATTCATTCATTTTCATACAGCTGCCACAAATTGATTTACATCATTGTGATTTTGCTTGGAAAATTAAAAAATCTTATAAAAAGTTCCAACATCTGTATGTAGCAGCCATAAAGTTAATAACACGGTACATCATGCCGATTGAAACATCAAATGAAGTCTTATTTGACTTATTGACACATAAAGTTCATTATGAAGAAATCATAGATGCATATTTCTCCGGCTCTATCATATTATATGAAGGGCACTGACATAGGAGAACGATGGTTTTTCAAATGCGAATAAGCTATATTGTAAGCTTACGACCATCACTTTGACGTCAACAGCCTGAGATGCTGATTGTCGAAATTCAAGAGTTGAAGGATTCGATGATTCAACCTTGATACATGTGTTTTGATTGATAAATTGTTGATCCATGGTTTCTCCCCAAATCTAGAGAAGCTGGCACACAAGTTGTTGCCAATGTCTTTAGGAAAGCATCTGATCAAAGGATTGCCAGTTGTGCCACCAGGCATCGAATTCTATAAACAGCAAAGCCGAGTGAGTAAATCCGTCACTATAGCTTTTTGCCCGACATTCCTTCCAGGTTTATGATAAGAAACAATTCATCAAAGTCATATACCAATGCATAAGTCATGCATAGTTACACAGTTTATATCCGAATGCCATTCCATCAAGGTTAAGCATCTTGACAGTAACTCTGGCCAACTAAAAGCCTTCCTGTTTTCGGATATCTTAAGCATTCTCATTTCCAGCTCCATTATGGACTAGGAAGCATCATGACTGTGCCTCACCAGGACACTAATCCTCAAAGCCGCACACATGAGGCGAGCCTTATGAGACAGTGACCTTTTACTTGTGGGGCGTCAACCCCTTATCAAATCCTGAACACTTGTTAACACCTGGATAAATTTATCATGATGCAACTTAAGTGGGATTATAAGTTCCACATAATCATATTGTCTACGTATGCTGAAAGCATAACTGCCGCATATGATCACAATAGGTCGAAGCTTCTATAACATTGTGGCTTCTGAGTCAAAAGCTGATAGCCGATGACTTTTGCCAATAATTGCCGACCAAATAATAATCAGGCCGTGGAAACATGTACCCAAGAGGTTTTCATCCAACGGTCACATATATATATATCAGGGCTGCATCCCAAAGACTGCGATGCACCTTCGGTGCAATGGGCTGCAACCCGAGAACTGCAGGGTTATATCCCTACCATTTTTTACCCTGCATCAAATTGATATGACAGGAGCAGGAATTGATCCTTCCTTGCTAAGGTGTAGTGAGCCTTGTTAAAAATCATACCCTTGCACAGATACGCACACATGCGAGATATCATATCTGTGGATAAATAAAAACTGCTAAATGCTACCTTTGCCAAAACCGTGGTTTGTCATCGGATTCTTGGCCAGTCATCCGAAGCTACCGGAGACATTGACTGAGGTAGACGGAGTTGTGATCCTAAGTTGTGCTTGACAAACACAACTAAATAAATTTCACATTAGTACGTGGCGAATCCATTCTCACTCATCGCGATAGATGTTCGTCAAAGCGTGCGTACTGGACAAAAACATTGAGGAGTTGAGCAGACCGGTTAAGGATTATAAGTCCAATTCCGTTAAGCAGGGCCGCTCCGTTTGCATTAAAACAAGCCCCTTTGTTCGTTTATTATCGAAATCGGGCTCCCCATTACCGCCTAGGATAGATCCTCCAAAGTAGCTTAAGGAGGGGAGGAAGAGTTGGGTGCACTATATCAGGCCGAGAATCGTTCGATTATAAATTGTTAAATCGTGGGATCATCGATCGCGCAAAGCGACGACGGCTAGCGCAAATAATCCGTAACGTAGACTTCGGATGCTTTGAATCGTCTAGCACATACATGATAACGTGTGGATCAATCGGTAATCCAGCGTAGGATTGTATCGCGAAAACGCTCTTCATTGAACCTTGGAACGTCACTCAACGATACGATTTCCGGAAAGGTGGGCTACATCCTAAGGACTGTATGGCTAAATGCCTAAGGTGAGGGACTAAAGTGGACTCAGTTTCCCCCAATAACCTAAAAACACCATGAGGGACGCCTCAAATCGGTGTAAGAAGACTGGTACCAACAAGAAGCGACAACAACAAAGACATCAAAGACATATACAAAGGTATGCCCGTTGTGAGGTCACAACTCTCTTAAGAGGGGAGATCTGTCAGGGTTATGACCGATGACATATGTGTCATACATGTCATACGTGTCATACCATGTTATGTCATGTCATGTCATGTCATGTCATACATTTATGACAGTCGTCAGTACGGTCGACGATGACTGTACATGTCGCCAGATGATTATGTCACATCATCAGGCATCCCTGTCATCGAGAGTTCGTACTCCGAACTCGAAGATGACAGAGCAAAGATACATCTTGTCGATTCTTCAAGAACCATCTTTCGCTTTAGCATGCACGGAACATGCATGCACAGCACGAACGAACTAGTCGTTTATACAATGCTGGTCGTTCAACCTACGTCTCGGGTTCACAACCCAATGGCGGTACCATCTAAGATGATGGGAGACGTAGGTACTTAAGTGAGGAAGCGTTGTGCTTCAGCAGCTTCTGATTCATAGACTGCACTCACAAACCCGCACATACGTTCACTTGTGTATGCTGTTCAACTGCACAGTGATTATTGATAATATTGAATATTATAACAGGGCTTGCATAGCTCAGCCCTTATCACGTCTTCTTGGTGATACAACACGAAACAGGCGAAAAAGAGATTAATTAAGCTAATTAACCACCCCTCCACTCACCCGGCCATGACTGCTTCTCCATCTTCTAGAGTTTTTTATTGCCTAGCACTTAGCTTTTTCTCGAGATGTCACCCTGCTGAAAAGCGGACTGAGCCCTTCTTTGGGCGCGCTATAGCAGAGGGAGTAGCCCCTGGTGTTTTCACTAGCCTGCTTTGCAGGGATACTCACGGGGAAGCCGATTTCCCCCCCACTGTATGGGGGCCTGCTTCTCCTTGCGTCACCCCTCACTGTGTGTGGCATGTGTCACCCGTGACCGTGCCACCGTCACGTTAGCCTTCCCTGTTTAGACAGTCCGTATGTCTGTCTAGCCAGTTTATGCTATCACATTCCGAGCACCCGTCACTGTGTGTTTTCTGACTGCTTCGTATATATATACACCTTATATATATACACCGATATCACCGTTTCTATCAGGTTATCGACCCACATCACGCTTGGTGGTGTTCGGTTTGGCTTGACTCGCTTTGGCTTTCCGCCGATTCTACAATTCCCTTTACTTCCTTTGGGCGTTCATCGGTTTGAGTGCAGCCGCCTCATCCAACTTCCTTGCCCGACTTCGCGTGGTTCCTACCGTCTGTGACTGGTTTTACGTGATCTCCCTCGGCCAAACTTCCTTTGTTTACTTCCTTCATTCTGGCCGCCTACTTCCTTCCACCAACGCTCTGGCCAGCAGCGCCTCTGCTGCCGGAAAACTGGCTTACCTTACGGCATTTTTGACGTGACCGCCGTGTTCCTCGTCAAAAACTGACCCAATTTGACTCCTACATCGTCCGATTCCGTTAATTTTACAAGAAGTTACGTTATCACCATCAACCCAAACGTCCACTCGACTTTCTGACTAGCAGCACCCCTTCTGGCGGGGATACGGGTTACCGTACGACGTTTTTGACATTACCCTCGTTTTCCTCGTCAAATTTCACCCCAATTTGACTTCTCCATCGCTTGGTTTGGTTAATTTTTCGAGGAGTTACCTTTCACCCACGAAACCCTATCGACGCGCCTTCCAGATTTTGCAGACGCAGAGATCATGGCCTCGCTACGCCAGCGTGCGCGCATGGCCGCAGTTCGGTCTGCACTGGACTTGCTTCGACGACAGCATCTTCCCTTTGGTTGTGGTCTGGTGGTGCCTGGTGGTGCTTACACACCAAGCACCAAACTCGAGTCCATCGCGTTCGCCATCAACAACGAGTGCTTTGACTCCTTCGACTTCGTCCCTCCACTCCCTTCGCCCTCGCCTTGCACCCCACCTGTTCACCATCTAGTGGTGTGTGGTGATGTTGCCACGCCCACTTCGCCCCTCACCATCGTTCCTTTCGAGCCATTCCCAATGCGCTCAATCGCGCCCCCTTACCGCATTTTTCACCTTCCACCTCCCCAACCCCTTCTCATCGACGCATTCGCTCTGGTGGTGCCAGGCTACTTTTGGCTTTGGCACCGCACAGGAGTTGGTTGATTCGTCGTCTGGATGCCCCTCGACATCTTCGAGGACACCGCCGCCACCACTTAGTGAATACGCGGCCACATCGCAACCGACATGTTAGTGAACTAGTCTAGACCTTCGCCGCAATTATCTTGCAGAGTGACACCGCATCTTGCTAGCTGTTAGCTAGCTGCAATGGTCCCTTGAACTCTGACATTAAGTGACATTGGGTTTAGGTTTTAGGGTTTGCTTGCTCTAGGATTGCCACTCACACCTTCGGGGTGAGGTGGTGTCACGGGGAAGCCGATTTCCCCCCCACTGTATGGGGGCCTGCTTCTCCTTGCGTCACCCCTCACTGTGTGTGGCATGTGTCACCCGTGACCGTGCCACCGTCACGTTAGCCTTCCCTGTTTAGACAGTCCGTATGTCTGTCTAGCCAGTTTATGCTATCACATTCCGAGCACCCGTCACTGTGTGTTTTCTGACTGCTTCGTATATATATACACCTTATATATATACACCGATATCACCGTTTCTATCAGATACCGCACTCTCAGGACTTTGATAATAATAAAACATTTACGCTAGTAAAGGGGACAAAGTCCTGAGAGTGCGGTATCCCTGCAAAGCAGGCTAGTGAAAACACCAGGGGCTACTCCCTCTGCTATAGCGCGCCCACAAAGGGGCTCAACCCACTTTTCAGCAGGGTGACATCTAGAGAAAAAGCTAGGTGCAAAGCAAAAAACTCTAGAAGATGGAGAAGCAGCCATGGCCGGGTGAGTGGAGGGGTGGCTGTATCTGGGCGGTGGGGAGGGAAGTCGAAGAATTAAGGGGGTATTTGGAGACGTTGAGGAAGGGGGTCAGGGTGGGCGGGGGAGAGGGGGGTGGGGGGAGGGGAGGGGGAGGGCCCTCTCCCTAGGGGACAGAGAACCATCTTTTATTGCAAGACTTTTGAAAATTATTGTAGGAGGGTTTGAAGGAAGTCGTTTGATTGTTGCACCGCTTCTGTTTCTGTCATGGTCTCACTGCCCAGGATGTCAACTGTATGCGGGTCAGTGTTCAAGGTGGTGGTGGTGTTTAACAGAAACACGTCTCGCCTATTTTTGGTGTGTTGTCTACAGATTCTTGAAAGTTTTTTAAGGAGAGGTTTAATCTTGCCACGGGGAACACCTATCGTGTTGAGGACAGTACCAAAAAGAGGAGGGAGGTACCCCATGAGTGTAAGTACTTTAGGCCATTTCACGGTGCTTATGAAGGGCTTGGAATTTGCATTGGTGATTGTCGTGTCATGGTGACCACCATAATAATGCTCAGCACCATTCTGATGATAGGGGGGGTCTTGAGTGGGCCATGGGCACAGCGAAGAAGGAAGTACTTTGTCACTTTCGTTCAGAACTTCATTCCAAATATCAGGGCTGACTCCGGTGTATTCTAGCCTCTTCTCCGTGACTCTGGACTTAGGAAGGACATTGAGGAACCATCTGGCAATCTTTTTCTGTGTAGGCCTCCAGTCAAAGGCTGGTTGAGTATCACTGGGTGCACTGTCTATAGCTATGATAACGACATCCGAAAAATCATCCTTATAGCATCCGCCACCTGGGAGAACGTAGGGGTCATCACCCGTCCAATAACCATGTGGGATAAATGGAATAGTGTTATGCGGGAATCTGAAAACAAGTTTAAAACCTTTATCAAACCATCTTTTTTGGTTTTTGGGAGACAGCGGAAGAATCCATGTTCCTGAAAATCCAGGGACGGTGTTGGCCGCTTTATGTCCCATTTCCAAGGTAGTCATAACCGCCGAAGATTTGCCCTTATCCTTCCCATCAAAGGGGGGATTTCCGTAAACGATTCTGCCAATGCCTGTTAACGGGTCCACGTAGGCATCCCAAGCGAGACCATCAAAGCCGATTTTCCCATGATGGCAGAAGGGCCTGAGGGCTTTTTTCATTCTAGTGGTGGGTATGCATCTTCTCGAGTAAATTCTAGGGTGGGCATTTAGTGGGTTGGAGAAAAGTTCACAGCCGTTTTTGTCAAGGTTTCTGTCATCCACCAAAATATCTAAGAGGCTTCTTCTTATTGCGTAGCAGTTTTTAGGGTCTCCCGATTCAAACTTACATGCATTGAGTGCTTCATGAATATCGTGCGCCCTATTCGAGTACTCCGCAAGTGAGCATGGGACTGCTTTGTTGGAAAGGCGGTGCCAAGCCAAAAGTTTCCAAAACTCTTTCTTTTGGACATATTGGAGTTCGGGATATTTAATTGTTCCCGCAACATGGTCCACTTCGGGCTTAGCGGTCACAGCAATGGTATTCTTTTTTGAACTTGATGGACGGTACATGCTAGCTTCCGGGAGAGCGTGTAAGTATAATTCCTCATTCATTTCCTGTCTTAGGTCAGCAAGTGGAAAAAGTTTCGATGGCTGTGTTTTGATGTATGTGGTACCTTTTCCAGGGTTTAGTAGTTTAGGCTTTTCTGAGATTTCTTCAGCGATGATTTTCCTTAGTTCGCTATCTTGGGTTGCTCTAAGAAAAGAAAAGAAAAGAAAAAGAGACACCCTTGGACGGGGTGTGGGGCTTTGTGAGTCCCCTTGACTCCTTCTTCTTTGTCCCTTAGTCTGGTTCCTTGTCTACTTTAGTTCTATATAGTCTGTTTAGGCTTACTGCAAATCCTGTCGCTAGGTCATGTATTTTCCTGAGTAGGTGTAGGGCTTCTTGTTTGTCGAATCCTAAATGTTTGGTCAGTATTTTCTCCGTGTGTTCGTATATCGTTCCCGTATTGCCGAATACCATCACGTGTAGCGTTACCTTGTAGCCATATAGTTCTAGTAGTTTTACTAGCGGTGTGTATTTTGTGTACTTCGTCTTTAGTGCTTCCTCCCAACTCATTTCGTCTGTGTATGTTACCTCTATCAGGTGTATGTGGCCCGCTTCCGTCATTGCCTTTTGGTGTGTGTACCCAGGCTGCTCATTCCCCTTTTCAGTTCCCTCTAGCATTACTATGTCCACGTAGTGTGGTATGGTGTCCTTTCCGTGTGCTGGTGCCGGTGTGTTTCGTCCGTCCAGTCTGCATTGCCCCCTTGTGAGGAGGAAGTCTTCTATTGGTCTCCCGTTGTTCATTCCTTTCCCTTTTTTCCCCGCATGGGTTCTTATTACACATCCTCCTTTCCTGCCTTTGCTAATTGCTTTCGCTATCATTTTGGTGGTCTCATCCGACCTGCTTATTACCATGTTCTTTATCTCCCTCTCTGTGCATCCTCCCAGCACATGGGCTGTGCGTATGAATCCTCCCGCGTTTACTTGTCTGGGCATCCCGCAGCATTTGCATTTTTGCGACCTTCTCCCTCCTTGCTGCTTCTTGTATGGTCCTGCTGGTAGTTTGTTCGCCCGGCATCTTAGCAGGACTGTCACGTCTTTCTCGTTTAGGTATTCCGTTCCCTTCTTCCAGTATCCATTAGAGAGCTTGTGCATGGCTTTATCACCTTTGAGGTGCTGCATGTATTTTTCTGGCTTTTCTTGTGTTGCTGTCAGTATTTTTTCCCTCGAGGACTTTCTCCATTCCTTCACTTGGTGTACTTCCTTTTGCGCTGCTTCCTGGTCCTGTACCATTTCCTGGAGTGCTCTCCATTCTTCCTGTGCTTCCTCCTGTTGTTGGGCCATTTCTCTGAGCTCGGCTGCGGTGTCCTGCTGTGTTGTCGTGTCCACATTCTGTGTTTCCGGTAGCTTCAGTTTCTGAGTTGACCCTTGTGCAGTTTCTCCTTGGGCTTCCCTCGGCCCTTCAGCTTCCCGTAGGGCTGGTTGGTCGGGTTTTGCCTGGCTTTGGGTTCTTCTTCGTTTTTGTCTTTCTCCCTGTTCTAATGCCTCCTCTTTCTGTATTGTTCTTGTCTTCCATGCCTGTTCCTTATTCATTTCTACTCCCCGTGTGCTCTCTCGCCCTTGCCCCCTCTTTTGTTTAGCTTGTTGTGCTGTTTGTACCTGCTGCTCCTGTATTAATGCCTCCTCCTCTAATCGTTCCATCCTCTGGAGTTCCAATTCCTCTTCCTGTTCCTGTTGCCATTCTGGTTCATCGGGCCAGGTGTCTGCCCAGGCTGTTTCTATTTCAGTAGGCTCCCGGTTTTTTTGTGCGTATTCTGCCTCCGTCCTCTCAATGCGTTGTCTTTTGGTCTCCCATTCTTCTGGCCCGGTTTCTAGTTTCCTTTTTAGTCTTTGTATTATGTTTGTTTTTCCCGTCATTTTTGCCTCCCTCACCTTTTTTGTTACATGGTTGAGTATTGCTTGGTGTCCTTCCAGTTGTCTACCCGTGGCCTCGCATATTGCTAGTAGCATCACTGTATCCGTGTTGTCGTGGTTGAGGCCGTATTCCCCTTCCTCACAGGCCCTTTTTGCCACCTCGTCCGCCATTTCATTCCCATGTATTCCCACATGCGCTTTAACCTTGTATAGGGCCACTTTTGTTCCTTCCTTATTTAGCTTTTGTATTTGTTTCATTATTTTCCACAGTAGGTCCCTGTGTACGTGCCTTTCAAGCGTGTGCGGCCTTCTTTTCATGTTTTGTATCTGGTAGAGGGAGGTCAGACTATCCGTGCATATGCTGACTTTTTCTTCTCCCGAGTTTGAGTCTAGTGTCAGTGCCATATATATGGCAGTGAGCTCCGCCCTGTTAACAGTTTGGCATCGTCCGGCCCATCTTTGCATGTGGTTCATTGCCCGTTCCCCTCTTGGGTCCCAGACACCTGCCGCCGTTACTTCCTCGACTTCCCCGTTTTCCTTTTTGACTTTTCTTTGGCTTCCATCTGTGTAAAGCATATTGTTTCTGTTATGCCTCCTGTGGGGCTCTGGGTATCCTTTCCCTTGGTTGTCCCACCTGCTTTCTGGTGGTGGTTCTGCTTTCTCCTTTTCACCCCTTTCCCACTGCAGCCATTGGTCTCCGTTTATGTGCTCGTCCGTTGTGTCTGGGCCCGTAAATTGTAATGCCCACCTTCTTAGGGCGTCTCTGTTTATTTCCTCCCTACTCCACGTGGTGTTAGCTCTTAGTACGTCCATAGTCGTTGGCCTCGGCCCCCTATCCCCTCCTCTGTGCTCCCCTTCTTTTTCCCTGTCTTCCATCCACCGGTCAATTATCTTCTCTGTGTGGTTTTCCAAGTGGCTGCCTGGTAGTGCTTGCATGACCGGTAGTTCATGGTTCATCCATGGCGCGGAGTCTATGACGCAATCCTTCTCCCATTCTGTAATTGACCTAGGTCGCCTGTCCGCATCCTTGAGGGTGAGAGGCCTGTGTATGTAGCATGCTCTGCCTATCGTCCTGACTTTGCTTTGCGGGCACTTGAGAAGGGCCTTGCTGAATATGTCGTGGGTTTTGAGTGCGTCCGGGCAGTATCTTCTCCATCCTGCCGCATTCGCTACTACCAGTATTCTCATGTTCCAGTTGCATTGTTTGGGTTTCTGTAGGTTGCCTTGCATCCAGTGGTCGGGTGGTAGGAAGGTGAACTGCCCTTCCTTTATCTCCAGTAACTCGTGTACCCTGTATCCCATGTGCTTATTCAGCAGTTTTCTATACGGGCTTTTGGCATATGTGGGGTATATTCCTACCCCCAGAACGGGTTCGGCCGTTTTTGTGGAGTTAATTGCCTTTTTCAGTGCCTTGTAGAGGTCCCCTGCTGTGTACTCTGGGTTGAATTGGTATGACCCCAGTTTTTCCCATTGCTCTTCCCATGCCGAGCCTACAGCCCCAAATACCGAGTCTCGTGGGTATTGCGAGTAGTACGTTCTGGTGTCCCTGTGTACATTGAGTGGGGAGGCGAATACCTCTGTTTGGACTCCCATGGCTGTGTGTACCGCCTCCATCATTTCCGGAGGGAAGGTCCAGTGGTTTTGGAGGTTCCTTTTTCTGTGTTTCATCTCCGCTTTGCTGGAGTACCTTATCAGCAGTTGTGCTATTTCCTCCTCAAAAGTGTTTACATGTATTTTGTGTTCTACACTTAGTTTCAGCCTTTTGGCCAGTTGTTTCTCTGTTGGCCTTTGTGCCGTGCTGTCCCCCACCGCCTCGGCATATCTGTCGTACAATTCTCTAGCTTTTACCGTGCTCAGCGTGCCTATAAGGCTTCCCTCCGGCTCATAGCAGTAGGTGGTGTCACCTTCCGTGCGCAGTTGTCTGTCCTTCACCCCTGGAATGTGCCTAATGTCCTGGTCCGGGTTCGTTTCCCTTGTGCATATTTCCAGGTGCGTTACTTCTTTCCAGTACCTCTGTTCGCCGTTTGGTTGTCCTGCCAGTATCTCTTCAGCGGGCTCACGTTTGGTCCTTTTGTCTCTCTTGTCATTCTTCCATTCTTCCACTAGGTTTTTCCATCCTTGGTCCGAGGAGAGGTTGTGTTTGAGCAGGTGTGTTCTTACTGTTTCTTCTGTGCTCCACGTCGTCTGTTCGTTTCCTTCACCATCGGTCCACCGTATTTCGTACTGTGTTACTTTCGAGGTCGAGTCTGTGTAGTTTTGCAGGTACTGTCTCGTTGCCAGTATCCCGGCGGGCGTGTAGTTTCCCTCTTGTCCTAGTATGTCCATTCGGTCTTCCTGTGTCGACCACTGGCCTCTGTCCTGTTGTCCTGACTTCCTCTTTACCCTCCCCCGCGGGTGTCTGGTGGTCATCACGTCGTCTTCCTCCTTTTCTTGGTCGGTTTCTATGCCCAGAACTTCCTTCTCATGTTCCGTCCACTCCACCTCTGACTGTTCGAAATGCTTCGTTTGGTTGGCTAGCGGGTACATAGACACTAGTTGCAGTATGTCCTTCAGACTGTTTCCAGCCTCATGTAGCGCCTTTATTTGTGCCGGCCAGTCGCTTATGTTTTCCATGCTTACTGTACTTTTGGTGTACCTCTCTAGCTCTCCTGTTTTCCGTTCTTGTATATATTCAGGTTTCAGCCTTCTGTTCCACACATGGTCCCAGTGGTCCCCTGGTTTCTTAATGTCGTTGGGTTGTCCTTCGCAAATGTATGGGTATAGGTGCAGCATTCCCTGTGCTATCTTTGTTGCCGTCTTGGTGTCGTGTTTCCTTCCACCTGTTGCTTTCAGTGTTTCTATTGGTATGGCACTTTTCCCGTCTGCCGTGGTTAAGTTCTTGAGGTCCGGGTAGTTTCTGAATAGTGTGAGTAGTTTGGTAAAGTTTATTTGCTTGGTGGCTTGCTGAGTTTTCGTTTCCTGTATTACATTTACTGTTCCCATTTTTTCAAAGCCTGTCGTCGCAGGCTGCGACTGTGGGTCTCTGTATTCTGTATCCATTATCCTTTGGTGCTTGGTCGTTCTGGTTGTGCCCTCCATTTCCGCGTTTGTGTATACCCTTTTAGCTTTTCCCAGCTGCCTCATTATAGGTAGTGTTTCTTTGCCCAGTTCCTGCATGTGGGTTCCCACTCCTTTCACGCGTATTCCATATTCATTCAGAGCATTCATCTTCCTCAGAGTGTTCGTTTGTGTCTGCAGTCCCATTTTTAGCTTGCTCCTTGTGCTGCTGTGTCCCCTTTCTTCGAAGTGTTTTTCCAGTAGTCCGGCTGTGGACCTGCTAACTTGTGACATTCTTTGTCTGGTTTGAAGGTTTCTCTCCCTTTTGCCGTATCCCATCTGGGCCCCTTTGTCTTCCTCACTCTGAACAGCGCCTGCCAGTCCCGTGTACACTTCCTGTGCATATATTGCCTGTAGGGACTGGAGCCCCAGTCCGTATTCCTCTTTTTCCTCCGTGTTTAGTTCATTGGGCGTACCATTCGCGGGA
The DNA here is from genome assembly GCA_001247695.2 of Cymbomonas tetramitiformis. Taxonomy (NCBI): domain Eukaryota; kingdom Viridiplantae; phylum Chlorophyta; class Pyramimonadophyceae; order Pyramimonadales; family Pyramimonadaceae; genus Cymbomonas; species Cymbomonas tetramitiformis. Next base: position 44,191 of record LGRX02029862.1, read on the forward strand.
AGTCCATATATTCTTTTCATCGCGGCTCCCAGCTGATTTTCGGCCTGTTGTATTTCACCCTGTGTGTATATCCCGAGGTGGAGTCCGTATTTGAATTTCCCCAATATGGCCGACTTCAGGGAGTACTCTTTTTGTCTTTGTGTGAGGGGGGTTGCCAGTAGTGCGTCTATTCTTCTTTTGAGTTCCCGTAGTGACTTTCTTTTCTCCTCTTTCCATGTCCCCAGCATATTGAGTAGGACCCCCAGGTACTTGTAGGTATCCCCGGCTTTTAGGACTTTTAGCGTTCGACTTCCGCATTTCACCCCTTGGTGCCTACTTTCTTTCACGTTTTTGTTGCCATGTTCTACCCCTGTTATCTTTGTTTTGTCCTCGTTTATTCTGAGTCCACTCCAGTCTCCAAATGCCGAGAGTTTCTTTAGCTGTTGCTCCATGCCTGTCATTAGTTTGGTTAGTATAATTAGGTCGTCCACAAACGCTCCGGAGGAGGTTCTCAGTTCCCCTCTGAGCTCCCTGTCAGTTGCATACTTGTGCTGGTATCCATGGTCTCCCACCTCTAGCCATCTAAGGAGAGGTTCCAGGTATAGTATGAACAGTAGCGGGCTCATGCTGTCGCCTTGCAGAATCCCCCTTCTTATTGGCACCTCTTCCGAGACCTGGTCCCCTACTTTTGCTCTCATTTGCATGGAGTCCTCCTCGTTTTCGCCCAGTATGTCCCTAACAGCTTCGGTAAGTTGTGGTGGCACCCCTAGGTGTTTTAGCGTCGTAATGAGTCTTTTGTGGTCAACCGAGCCATACGCATTTTCGAAATCCACATAGGTTGCATGTAGGTTTCGTTTGGAGAGGTTGGCGTCTTCAATGGCATTGGTTACCCTGGTGAGTTGCTTCATTGTGTTGTGGTTTTCCCTTGAGCCCTCTTGTGCTTCCGAGAGCATGCCGTTTATCTCACAGAAGTCAGCTAGCATTTTTGTGAGTACTGTAGTGTATAATTTGAACAGGCAATCCAGTAGTGCTATAGGTCGGTAGTTTTTTTGTTTTGTTACTTCACCCTGCTTGTGGTGGAAGCAGAAGTAGCCTTTTTTCCATGGTAGGGGGGTGTGTCTATGCTCCCACATTAATTTCATGAGTTCACACAGTTGGTCGTGGAATCTGTCCGGCATCTGTTTCAGTATTTCATTTTGTATCCCCATGGGCCCGGCTGCTTTGTTGGTTTTCATTTTCTTCACCGCCTGTCGATAGGCCTCTTTGTCCACATTTAGGTTTACTTTTGTTTGGTCCGGCCTTTTGCATTGGTTTTCCTTCATGTAGTTCTTGTACCTTTCGTCAAGCCAGGGTGGCGTATCTTTAAGTCCTTTCTCTGGTTCCTTCATTTTGTATGGTTCCGACCACGCAATGTGTTCGCCCATTGCCTGTGCCACTTTTTGGTGTCCTACCACTAGCTCTCCTTGCATGGTTTCAATCGCTTGTATTGTTGTAGCTGGTGCCGTTCCGTTTTCTATCTCTTTTTTGTATATCAATTTATGGTAGTGCTTTATGTTGCCCCAGTATCCTTCTCTCATTTTCATTCTTGTTTTCTGTTTTCGGTTTGCTTCGTGCTCTTTAATGCACTTCCTTGCCTCTTTTGTCGCAAGCTTTTTCTGTTCCCGTTCCCATTGTTCCCATTTCCTCATTTCGCTTGTTCGGTTGTCAAAATCTTCCGTCCGTGCTTCCTCGGTTACTTGTTCTCGTGTTTCTATGTCCTTCTTCCATAATGCTATGTTCTCACGGCACCTGTTCCTTTCTTTCAGGTGGCCGTCCCTTTCTTTGCGGAGGGTTTTTGGGAGGTGTAGTCCATGTTGTTGTTCTGGTGCTGCCGCTTGTTTCGGTAAGTTGACATCCATCATTGCCCTGTCTCTTGCTTCCCCCATTATCCTTGCAACCACCCCTCCCGCGTAGTCTATTGCCCGTTTTCTGTGCCTTGTGCTGGTTGCTGTTTTTATCCAGTTTATTGCTTCTTGCATTTCATCTTGTAATTCCTTCGTATATGCAGCGTCCAGTGTTTGCCTGAGGGTATTCCCCTCTGCTTCTGTTAGTGGGAGTTTCAGTCTGTCTGTTTTTGCATGTTGTGGCTTTTGTGTCGTTGGTCGGTGGGTCCCCCAGGCTTTTAGATCCAGTTGCGTTGTGCAGACCATTTTGTGGTCGCTCATGTGTAGCTCGGTGAGTTCTCCTGCCGTTGGTTGCGTGTAGTATTGTAATTCTGCTTTGCTTGCTAGCATTCTGTCTATGTTCCGTCGTTCATGCCATGTTAGTGTTGTTTCCCTGGTCCCTCCCACATCTTGCAGACCCGTGGCTTCCAGGGTTTTGTTCCATTCTTTGTCCCTGCTATTTTTCGGTGTTCCCGTCGTGGCATTCAGGTCCCCACAAATTAGTACTGTTTGTCCTACCGCATTTTCGCTGGCTGTGGTCACCATTCGCACATACTCCTGTATGCCATTTCTGGCCGCCTCTCTGTCGAGTTCCCCTCGTCCTGTCTCTTCCGCCACGTCTTTCCCTTCCACCGGGTAGTATACCCCTAGCAGGTGTAAGTATTTTCCTCCCGGAAAGTGGAGCAGCGTGTGTGTGAGTACTCCTCGTAAGTGCGGTACCTGCACCTCGGTGTAGTTATGTGGTTTGGCATATTCCCCTGTGAGTATTACGGCAAGGCCCGCCGTGTGGTTGCTCTCTTCTCCCTCCCCTTCCTCTGTTGGTATGTTTGTGCATATGTTTGACTGTTTTTTGTTTCTGAAGTGTCTTTTTATTTCCTCATTCGCAGTCTTAGTTTCCGTGACTATTGCTATATCTATCTCCCATTTTTTCATTTGCTCCTCCAGTTCGTACAGTGAGTGCCGGGCGCCCTGTATGTTCCATGTTAGGAAATTTATGGTGTGTTGTTGTGCTTCTCCCATTTCTTCAGTGTTTAGGTTCTCCGTTTTTGGCATGTTCCCACCCCATTGCTTCAGTGCCTCCATGGACCCTTTGGTTTCCTCATTGTCCCTTTTGTTCATTTTCGTTGTTGTAGTAGGTGGCGGGTATTTCTTGGCGTTCGCGGGAGGCCTCAGCTTTTTTCCTGTCGCCGTTCCCTCCTCCTTCTTTAGCCTTTCGTTCGCTTGTTCTTTGCTTATCGGACGGAACCGTAGTGTGGCCTGAACTAGCTTGTCCGTGGTACTTGTGTTCTTTTCTTCCGTTGCTTCGCCCGTGGCGTGTTGCTCCGTAGTAGGTGCCCTGCCATCTTCCTTCGGTTCGTCACTTTTCATGTCCTCCTCGGCCAGCCCAGTTGTTTGTTCTGTCGTCCGCCGCATCTCCCGAGTCTCCCCCTGCAGCCGTGCCGTGTTTCTAGTCCCGAGTTTGAAGTGTCCTGGTTTGCCGTCAACATGCCAGTATTTCCAGCTCCCCGCCACTCTTATCGCTTGCTCACCTTGACTGAATTTTCCCCATTCTGGTGGTGTGCTATGTGTTTTTAGTCCACTATATTTCACCTTTTGCAGGTCGTAGGCTTCTCGCAGTATGGTCCAAACATCTATAGCTATTAGCAGTTCGTCCTGTTTTTCTATTCCTCCAGTAGGTAACCACACATGCGCCTGCATGTCCTGGCGTGTTATTGTGAGCATCATCATTGCCCATTTTTCTCCATCTCTTATTGCTATTTGGGTTCGGCCATCTGTCGACAGTTTTCTCATTGTTTCACCTATGAGGGCTTCAGTGTCTTGTTGTAGCGCTTGAAGTGCTTCCTGAACGTTCATTATTGTTTGTATGCCCACCCCTTGTTGTCGCATTGTGTCCTCCACCTGTTCCCCTGTGCGGCCACGCTCCACCTCCCTCATGAAGGCATCCGCCGCACACGTTCCTTGGGTTCGCGCCTGTTTTGCCCCAGTCCTTTTTGCTGGGTCCTCCCTTGTCAGCTCAACTTCATCCGTGTCCTGTTCTGCATGTGGCTTATTTTCCCTCATTATGGCCGACTTTATCTTTGGCCTGAATCTGTCTCTGCATTTATTCACTATTTCCGTGGTGTGTAGTGTCACGCATCGACTGGTTTGGAGTGTGTTCGTGTACACATGTTGTATCCAGGCTCCGTTCCTTTCTAACAGCCACTGTTGCCATAGCTCCGCAATATATATCACCCAGACGCCGCAGCTGAATGCATCGTGTTGGTGCCTGTCGTACATCGGCGTGGCTCTAGCTTCCAGGCACCCCATTGCCTCCTTGTTGCCCGTTACCCATGCACTCACTGCTCCTTGCAGTTCCTCCGCCATTCTCGTGTGCCCTTGGGCGGTTTTCTTCCGTGTCTGTCTTTCCATGCCCATAGAATCGTATACATAGGCCTGCAACGTGCTGTTATCTTTTACGACGCAGACTCCTACCATCAGTAGTAGCCAGTGTCCGTTTCCTACCACTGGTATCTGGGTGCCACCCTTTTTGGCGACTTTTTCTTTTATCATTTCCAGAAATTTTTTGTCATTTTCCCTCAGCATCTTCAGTATTTCTTGCATGGTTGTTGAACCCGGAGGGTTGTCTTCCAGTGTTTCGAGCGCGAGGTCCACTTGGTGCATATTCAGTTTCCCATCCTTGGCAAATATTCCCTGCGTGACAGAATTCTTGGGGTACTGTCCTTCCATTTTCTCGTTCGAGCATGTTCCCCCCCCTATATGTGAGGGCTGTGGTTTCGCTTCGGCATACCTACCCGTCTCCTCAATCTGTTCAGCTTTCCTGTTGGGTCTTGTGCCCAAGGCTGCTCCTCGTGCTACCGTAGACTTTTCATTCACCGCTTTGACCTGCGGTACCTCTTGTCGAGGGTTTTTCATTGCCAGTTGTGCCTGCTCCATCCGTTTAGCCAGAGTGCCCAGCACACCTAGTGTTACATGCATGCTCATTATTTGGGCTCCCACCGTTCTCGCTATGTTTTGGCCTTCCCTTTTCATTCGGCGCATCTCGCCATGTTTTCGCGCCCACTTACTATTGTCCCTGTCCTTTGTTTCTTGCCTTACTACCTGGTTGCTTCTGACCAGTTGTGGTCCGTCATATTTGGTACGTTGTACCCACCTGCATGTTTTCCCTTTCGCATGTTCACTCCAATATCTCCTTCCTCTTTTGTGTGCATATGCGTGCTCCTGCCGGTTCGCCCGTAGGTAAAATGTGAGGTTTCTTCTGAAGTTCGCCCTTCGTCCCCCCTCTTCTGTTGTGGCTAACCACCTGGGGCCCTTTGGGGGCTTTTCCTGTGTTATTTCCTGGTGTTGGTCGTTGACTCCTCTTGGCATTTCCTCACTTACCTTTCCAGTTTCAACTGTTTGCCGGGTATTTGCTGTTGCCGCGGTGCTTCGTTTCTGCATGCACTGTGCTGCATGCTCCCTTTCCGGAGCTTCACCCAGCACTCCCTTTTCTGCCCTCCTGCTAGCCTCCTTGCATTTTGTCACCCGCACCCTTTGTGTTGGTTTTCGTGCTGGTCCTTTTCGCTCGTTAATGTTACTTTTTGTTAGGACCGTAATCACAACGCAAATTACAAGTACCGCTTTTATTGGTGCGCCTTGTGAGTTATCTTCATGTCTATTATTCGTCACGCATCTCCTTTGGTTGTGTTTCCCTTCCTCCGCACTGCCTCCCTTGTTACGCGTTACACACTCCTTCCGTCCCCTTGTACTTGCCTTACTGCTTTTCTGAGCTTCTTTTTCCTCAAACCTTAGTTGTGTATGCTCTATGGGTGCCCCTTCAAAATATTTTCCCGTTTGGGCCGTTCGCACAAAACTTCGTTTTTTTACGTGGAGCCCCTGGAGCAATTCGTTAAATGTCCAATGTCGTCCGTTCAAGCTCATTTTCATTTCACGTTCGTATTTCACCATTTGTAGGCCCTGTGTAAAATATTTCCGTCCAATTTTGCTGTTATGTGCCCCTATTCCCCTCTTTTCCTGTAGGTAAGTACTCTTTGGTTTAGGGTTTCCCCTCATCCCCTTGCATATAGTTGTGTAGGTTGTTGTAGTCAGCCTTTTCCTGTTCAATATACTTTGTGGGTTCCTTATGTTGTTATTGTCCCTATCATTCTGCCAGCGTGCATGTTCTCCTGTCTTCACACTGTTCTCCTTGTTACGCGTTACACATGCCCGTGGTGTCGTCCCGTCCTTTATGCAGCACATCTGGGCTGCATCCTCCCCAATATGTTTTCGTGTGCTACCCTTGGTTGTCTTCCTAAAATATTTCCCTGCTGGGGTCGTTTTTACAAAACTTCGCATTTTTACGTAGAGCTCCTGGAGCAATTCGCTAAATGTCCAATGTCGTTTGTTCGAGCTTGTTTTTATTTTACATTCGTATTGTACCATTTGTAGGTTCTGTGTAAAATATTTCCGTCCAATTTCGCTGTTATGTGCCCCTATTCCCCCTTTCTTCTGTAGGTAGGCCTCTTTTGGTTTAGGGTTTCCCTTCATTTCCCTCCATATAGTCGTGCAGGTTGTTGCAATCAGCCTTTTCCCTTTCAATATCTCTCGTGGGTTCCTTTTGTTGTCGCTAACCCCGTCTTTCCGCCAGCGTGCGGGTTCTCCTGACCCCGCGTTGCTTTCTGTGTTACGCGTTACATTTGCCTGCAGCGTCTTCCCATACTTTTTGCCACATGTCTGGGCTACGTTTTCCCCAATATGTTCTTGTGTGTGGCCCTTGGTTGTCTCCTTAAAGTTTTGCTCTGTTAGGGTTGTTTTTATAAAACTTCGTATTTTAACGTAGAGCTCCTGGAGCAATTCGCTAAACACCGAAGTTTGCCGGTTCCCTCTGTAAATTTGCGTATCGCCTGTCCATTTGTAAAATAGTCCCCCCAAGAGTTCTCCTGTCGAGCCTTTCTGTGCTACTCCCCCCAGGGGCCTTTTGGTACTCAATTTACCTAGGGTAGCATTAGGGTTTCCTCTATCTTCCTGCATACCTGTAGGGCCAGTTTGTTCACCTTCCTGTCTATACATTTGTTCACAGTTTCGTCTTATGCTTGCTCCCTCCTTTTGCTTCTTGCTTTGTGGGTTATTATTGCAGTTCATGTGCGCCTTGTGTCGCCATTTCTTATTTGTGGCTACAGTCTCACTCATTATTCCAGGGTGCATGTCATTGCACCTTCGGTTGCTTAGTATGCTGTACTTGTGCTTAGTGTTATGTCCTACGGCCCCGGTTTCGGTTTCGGCTGCTATTCTGACGTATGTGCTTCTATGCAGTGCTTCTGCCTCGTTGGCAGTGTGGTGGCGGTTGCTGTTTTCGTTATTTTCGCTAGTATATTTGTGTTTGGTTTTTAGCTTGCAGGTGTCAGTTATTTTGAGCAGAAGTTCACAACGATGGCACTGAGCAGGGCAGGGATTTATGGGTACACCCCAGTTGCTTATTAAATATTTGTAGTTGTTTGCATGGCTAGTTGCAGTTCTATTCAGGCAATAAATATATGGTGAACAGCTGTTCTGGTGGGTCCTTCGATCGGGCTCGGAGTGGTGCTTTTCTTTTTCACCTGATGCTACCCGGTGTTTGCTCTTCTGCTGGCTTGCTTTTCTATCCGCGTCGGCTTTCCCTTGTCGACTTGGATCTGCCGGCCTGTGATCAGTCCCCTTTATTGTTAGTCCCTTGGATGTAACTACAATAGTGTTGCTGCCAGTGGCAGCCCGGGCCGATTCAGGCAGTGAGTAGCCTTTCTGCTCCCCTCTGTTCCCTGTGTTGCCTTTGCAGATGACTAGGTTGGTATTCAGTGCAGTATTCCAGGCAGTGGGGTGTGTGGATTTTACCTTTTGGTTGGACCTTTCGATGGCTGAGACGGTGCTGGCTAGCTTCTTCTCCAGGTCTTGCCTTTCCTTGTCGAGCATAGCTGTGTCCTCGCCTTCCGGTGAGTCGATGCGCTGCTTGGTCCTCTTGCGGAAGTGGAGGGAGTCGTCCGATTGCGGGGAGTTCAGCTGCTGTCCAGAGTTGAGTTTGATGAGGTTGTCGACCATCTTTTGTTGAAGTTCAAGTTGAAGTTCGCTGAAGCCTTTGGACTTCTCTGTGAGGTCGATCACCCCGTCACCGACCCGTTCGACACTTTTGACGGTGTCCTTGAAACCTTTGGCCGTGGCAGTCTCCAGCCTTTCAACCACTACACGTAGAGCCCGTACCTCCTCCTCGGTTTTGCTGTCTCCTTTCGCCACTTTGGCGAAGGATGCCAGCCTTCCTTCCAGTGCTTGAACGACCTCGTCTGCTGACTGTGTTGTGGGTGGCACCGTGCCTCTGCCGCCCCCACCCTTGCTCTTCGCGTACTTACCGGATCGGGAGAAGTCCGAGTGTTGGCACTCGAACCTCATACCAAGATGTTCTATCTTGATTGAGAACCGCTTCTCTGGTAGTCCAGCTATCCAGGCGTAGACCTTTTCGCTGGCCACGGCGGAGAATATCTGCCCCCTCTTCAGTTTTCGTACCCTCAGGTATGATGCCGGCACCGATTCGTCCGTAGCTGGCTTCGTGTATGATGGCGGCCACGGCAGCAGGTGTTGGCCTTCACCCAGCTTGTCGGTAAGGGTCTCGTTGATGGACGTCACCAGGAAGTCCGCGTCAAGCTCATAGTCGATGCTTCTGTCGTAGTCAACTATGACCACCTCGGTGGCGAAGAGGTGCTGGATTGCTCTGTTCGTTGGTATCCTCTGTACGTCGTACTCGGTCAGGCTCGGTATCTTGATGTCGCCCGTTTCCAGTTGCTGCGCTGCCTTCTCGCTGGCGGCGACGATTCTGATGTTGTTCAGGGCGGTGGCGGCGGGGACCGAGTCCTCCCAAGAACCCTTCATAGCCGCTTCTATGATGTGCATACCTGTCAGCTCCTCCTCAAGCGACTGCAGCGTCCTACCTTTTAAGCCCTCGCTGGTGATGCACAGTTGTCTTTCCTCAGCCCCCCCACGGTCTCCTCCCCTGCCGGCTATCCTCACCCTCGGGATCGCCCTTTCACTGTCAGCGATGTTGAACAAGGCTACAATTCAAGCAATTGCAATATCTTTATGGCAGGAAAGATTGACCAGTAAATTACAGGTTGAGCAACAGCTCCTCCAAATAGTTACTTCAAGTTAGAACAGCCCCCAAATGGGCAATATTCAAGTCTTATACTTTCAAGGCGCGCAGTTCATATTCTCTAATCGATCTGTCCCATGTCGGCTGGCATATCATCATCTGCCACCTATACAAATCCTAATCAGAGAATCTGCATTTGGACAATCCTAATCAAGACAGTTGATTTCATTGTCCCTTGCTGATCTTTGCTTTCTTCCTACGAGGAGCCACGTCAAGCCCTTCTTCTTCATCACTGTCACTTCTTATGGAATACTTCAATTGAGTTATATACTCATGTGTCCAACATCTCGGATATTTCCTAGGTTGCCTCTTCGTCTCTTCAGACACCCCAGCCTTATTCTCACCCATTGAAGTCAATCCAGTATCTGACCCATAAGGTTTCTTCGGTGGTGCATGAACAGTCTCCACCACAGAGGCTGGGGCATCCTCAGATATGGCCTCAGACTTCTGCTCGGTAATAGGCTGATCATCGGGCTGAACAGGTGAGGTCGGGGAGGTGCCCTTTGGTACCCAGTGAAGTTCACCCTTCTCATCCATGATCAATTGCAGTCCCAGTCTCTTCAACCTTCGAGCTTCAGCTTGTTCTTCAGCATCGTCAGCTACCAAGTCATCGAACTCGCTGACGTCATCCTCGGTGTCATCATATTCAGGCGAAGTTGGCTCCCATTTCGGACTGGCAGTGTCCATGTCATGTATGACACCCGCGTCATCTTTGTCATCCGAATCTGGTAGCTTCTCCTTACTGTTAGTGACACCTGCGTCATCATTGTCATCAGAATCTGGTAACTTCTCCTTACTCCAGGACACAGCGCCTGTACCCGAATCTTCACTGTTCGTAGACGCTGAGTGTGTAGGCTTACGCCCCTGGTAGGGAATTCCATGATATTCGTCATCGTCAATCACAATCGTCGGATTCCAGTACGCGATCCCAACGCGGCTAATCGGTAATGAGAATGGCGCTACCGGCGCCTTCAACTGAGTGGCGTCTTCTAGAAACCAGCCGCCGCCCCTATTACGCTCCCAGCGGCGTAGCGCACCAGAAGGGTGTACGATAATATGCTGCCAGCTATAATCAAGTCCAGGCTTTCGCTCCCCATAGTACGAAGTCAATGGCTCGGGAGTCCCCTTCCGAGCCCATTGCCATCTCACTGCCCCAGTATGCATAAATACAATATGCCAATCGAATGGCTTGGCCGGGCTATTGTTCCCTGGCACAACTCCTCCCCTCTTAGCTTGTTAGTACAAAGAGATGATAACTCAGAGTCATTTGTACAGCAGCTAAGATCCAGACACAGATCAGCCATGCTTATGGATGCGTGATATGCTTTTCTGATCGAACAGGTGCTCGAAGAGTTGACGAAGCAATCCAGCGGGAAGAGGGTATACAGCAGTGGAAACTCCCGCTCCTTGTTGCCCTGGATGAGGTCCCAGTTGAGCAGTTTCCGGATGTGATCCCAGAGTCTGTTGGTGAAGACAAGGAGTATCCATCGTGCAGTACCGTAGATCCACTGGAGGAGGCGACTGCGTCCAGATGCAAGTAGGCTTGCGATAGCCAGTACCATACATACAGTAAGAGCAATACAACGGGGTAGGTAACCGGCGAACTACGGGTCGAAATCGCAGCGCAAAAGGAAACCTGCCCATCGGATTTTCCATAAACCAATGCTGGGGTTTGAGAAAGTCAAAAATTTGGAGCGTTCGGCGTACACAAGCATCAGCCTGTCGCAGTTGTCGCACCCCAGTGGTCTTAGCCTGACTGTATTCGGTGCACGGTGGACTAGCCCAGATGACGTCAAAGTAACCAGGTGCATAACGCTTGAAGTCCCAGTCCTGAACCTTCTCAGCGTAGGTAGGTTGCCAGCGAGGATCATGATCGACGGTGACCACAGTGCTCTTCGGATAACATGACATGAAACTTCTCTCCACACTTCCTGTACCACTGAAAAGGACTAGTAGTCGCAACTCGCGTGTCGAGACCCCAGAGCCCAGAAGAGCTAGATGCGTCACAAAGGCGTCAGCGGAGCGACAGTATTGTTCCCAAGGTAGGCAGTTGTCCAGAGAAGTGAGTTTTACTTCATCAGAGGTGTCCAGGAAAGTTAAAGCTCCGACGCGTTCCCGCCTTTGCTTCCGCTGCATTCTGACCTCCTGTAAGGCTTTTTCCCGGGCTTGTCCTTCTCGTGATAGTCTCAGGTGTTCGAACTCCGTGAGCTGTTCGAGTTCACCCCCGTAGTTCAACGACTCACGGGTCTTCCAGGAGTCATGAGCGTTAGAGTACCCAGTCCAGCGAACCAGAAATTCTTCTACTTCCTTGCCTCCTTTCATAGGTTTCACTCTTCGAGCCAGAATCTTAGACACATGGGTCTGGGATTGTCCATCCACGAGAACCTTGGCAGGAGTAGGTATTTGTCGACGCAGCGCAAAGGCTTCATCCGCGGTGCGGTATTCCTTGAGGCGATGCTGCGCAAAAACATCGTGGATACGCCATTTAGGGGGTAACTTGAGCCGGTAAGCCACCGGAGCACCTCTGTCAATTTCGGGTAGCTCTCGCTGCTGGTCGCTGAAGAACCTCTCGGTGATGGGTAAGGGCCCGTGCCAGCGAGGTCCCAGCTTCCTGAAGGATTCGCGGTTCATGATATTTTCCGTGAGATGCTTGGCATCTACCCAGACCAAGTCTCCCAACTGAAAGGATTTGGCGGTGTGACGCTGGTCAAACTGATGTCGCTGGCGTTGCTGTGCCAGTTCTAGCTTAGTGCGGGCGTCCTCTAGTTGAGCCGCGAATTTACTAGCCATCTCGTGTGCCGTACCTTCTCCACCCTTACGCTTGGAGTGTTGTCCAGCAGCCGCTTGCAGGAACAAGTCCAGTTGCGACATAGGCGAGTGCCCCAAGACCAACTCAAACGGGGTAAAGCCGGTTACATCGCTCCGCGTATCGTTTATGGCGAACTCTACGTTGGCACACCACAAATCCCAGTCCTCTGGATTGCTGCCTACGAAGGACCTTAGCATGTCTTCTACCACGCGGTTGGTATGTTCAGCTTGTCCGTCCGAACGAGGGTTGTAAGGCGTGGTGGAGGCCACTTTAGTTCCCATAAGTCTCATCAATTCCTTCCACATAGCATCCTGAAAACGAGGGTCGCGGTCAGAGACAATCTTCATAGGGGTGCCATGTAGTTTCCAGAACGATGTGGTCGAAGTAGATTCGAGCGATAACCTCAGAGGAGCTGTCCTGGAAGTTCAACGGGATGATGTGAACCATTTTGCTGAGCTTACATGTGAAAGTAGCAAAGGCATCGTGATTCCGCGCCGTGACTGGCAGTCCAGTAACAAAGTCCACACTGACCACTTGCCATAGTCGCGTAGGAATAGTGTGTGGGTTCAGCAATCCATCCGGGTAGGAATTTCTCGGTCGCACCGCTTGACAGATAGTGCAAGATGAAACCCAGCGTCCCACATCTTCTGCTGCCCCTTTCCACCAGAAGCGTCGCAGTACTCGTTCCAGAGTTTTGTCCCTGCCCGCGTGTCCAGCTGAAACAGATGCATGCGCCTCTTGCAGCACTACCTCACGGAGGGGTGAATCTTCTCCCAGTACCAACTGATAGCGCCCAGCGCTCACCCTCCACAACACATCTCCCACTACGCAGAAGTCACGAGTGCGTTGATGCGGAGCTTCTTGGATTTCCTTCCTTAGAGTCTGGAGGGGACCAGGTCGCCCATATTCCGCTTGCAGCGCTTTGAGGAACTGGCCTCCTGATATCTGCTGATGCAGGTCTCGAACGCTGGCCGCTTCTCCAGTACGCACGATAGGAGGGGGGGAACTCGTTTTCCTTTCCCGCTTGACACGCTGTCGAGCTGGAGGGGCGTACACCACTAGCAGGGGCCAAGGCAGATCCAGAAGGGCTCCATCCGGGGCGGCGAACATCTGCACAGGTTCTCCTTGAGCGTCATGGGTAGGAATAATGTACTCCACTCTCATTCCCGCAGATCTGAACAACTGCCGCCACTGTGGCATGCGAGATTGAAAGTCAGGAAGGACGAAGAGAGCTGAAGTATTCTCAGGGTCCAGACGCCATTCTTCCACATATTTCCTCAGTACGGCCTCGATGGTCAAATGGTTGGAGGAGAAGGGAGGATTACACCAGACGTTCAACCCTCGCCAGTTTTCCTTCAAGCAGTCCGTCCAGTAGCGGTTGACCTGACGATTCTTTCCTCCCAAGTCGCAACAGGCGTCCACCTCGAAGGGTCCATATTCTTGACTCAAGAAGTCGAACATGTCCGCCCGGAACTTCCAGTCCTGTCGATCGCTGGGCTCCAGGAGTCTGGTTGAAGCCTCGCTGCACTTCGGCGTTGCTGAGAAATCAACAGGGGTCTTCCTGGGAGAAGGGGGTGAGGATGCTGTCAGTTTGCCAGAGCGCGTCTGAACTGCCAGGGTGGCTTTCTCGTACCCAGTTTCGGCCAGCTGCAGGGTATGTAAGGCGTCCATCCAGAGTTGAGGGGAGTCCATCCAGGTGAGAGTCCCACTGTACGCGAGGACTGGTTCAGGCTCTTTGGTCTTGGCGCTGTTGGACTTGCGCTCCTTCAACTTGTTGGGATCTACCACTCCCAGGGGCGCGCGTCCTTGGCGGGACTCTTTACCAGCTGCAGGTCGAAACTTGCTGGCAGTGTCTGCGGCCGAGGGAGGTCGCTGCGGTTTCCCAGTAACCGGATGCACAAAGCCAGCTTCTACCAGTCCTTCTCTCGCGGAAATTTCCTTGTAGTCGGGTCGCCTGGACAGAGCGTCTGGAACCCAGAGTAGCGCCCCAGGGATGTATTCCATCTCGGGTACCCCTACCTCCACTAGATCCATGTACCATCGGGCTTGGCGTCGGCTGAGAGGTTGTCCGGGTGCCATTAACCAGACTAGGGGCTTGTGGTCACCCTGCAGTTGGAACTCAGTCCAAATGAGGTAGTGTCGCCAAGTTTGCGTAGTGCAGTGATGAAGAGCGCAGAGTTCTCTTTCGCCAGCATGGTAGTTCTGCTCGGCTCCATTAAACTGTCTGCTCTCAAAGGCGATAGGTTGCAATCCATTTCCTACGTCTTGCATCAGTACTCCCCCTAGTGCCACTCCACTGGCGTCAGTTTGTACCACGAAAGGATGCCGTCCTTCGGCCGCCGCTTTCATATCGGGTAGCGCCAGAGTGGGGGAAGAACATAGCGCCTTCTTAATCTCCTCGAAAGCCCAACGCTGCATGGGTCCCCATAGCCAAGCGACATCCCCTTTGGTGAGCTGAGTCAAGGGTTGTGCTACTTCAGAGAAGCCCAGCATGTACCGCCGGTAGTACCCAGCCAACCCCAAAAATTGGCGCACATGCGTGGCGTTTTCCAGAGCGGGCCAGTCCCTGATGGCGGCCAGCTTGTCATGTTGAGGTTGACTTCCTTCCCGTGAGATCACGTGCCCCAGAAAGCGTATCTGGGTCTGCAATAGTTGACACTTAGACTCTTTGAGGTAGATACCCTGGTTCTCACAGACTTCGAGAAATTGCTGGAGATGGGAAAGATGCTCCTCCAAGGTGTTGCTGAAGAGGATACAATCGTCCAGGAATATTCTTACAAAAGGAAGATGTCCCAGAGCGCGCTGCATGCGTCTCTGATAGCAGGAAGGACTGTTAGTCAACCCCATGGGCATCACCAACCACTCATACGAGCCATAGGGAGAAGTGAACGCCGTCTTTTCCACATCCTCAGACGCCATAGCCATCTGCCAGAATCCATCGACCGCATCGAAGGAGGAGAAGTACTTGGCCCCATGCATGGAGTCGAACAACTGCTGAATGTCGGGAAGTGGATATTTGTCCTTGACAGTCAGGCTGTTGATGGCTCGGAAGTCGCAGACCATTCTGAGTACTTCAGGTTTCCCAGGCTTGGGAACCATCAGCACTGGTGCAGCGAACGGACTTGAGGAAGGTCTGATGTAGCCCTTGCTCAGGAGTTCATCCAGGCGTTCTCGCAATTGAGTCAGCTCCACCATGGACATCTTGTAGGGCCTCTTAGCGGGCGCGATGCCATTCCATCCCTCTTGCAGTCTCACGTGGGCCACTTCATCTTTTCGCAGGGCGTCAAAGTTGGGCAGCGCTTCGCGAATTACTCGAGGTGAAAAGGACTCGATCAGCTCCTGAAACTTCTTTCTCCACTCGGGGGAGATTGAAGGGTCCTCCAAATTCTCGCTGGTGGCCACCGCTGATAACATCGAAGTCCCTACCAGAGGTGTCGCATAGGCCACTAAGATGTCGTGGGGTGTCGCGGCACTGTCCATTCCCGCATATCTGCGCCGATAGGCTTTGATCTCCTTGGTCGCTTGAGCCGCTGATAACATTACCATCGGTTCCAGAGCCATCGCGGTTCTCTCGCCTTTGCGTGTAGGGCTACGCCCTGGCGAACATCCCCGTATCCGCACGGATTTGCCATGCTGGCGAAACTTGACTGATCCCCACCCATCATAGTCCAGCGTGACCGGCGAGAGGTGTCTCAACCACCTTCCTCCGAGTACAATGTCCACCTTGATGCCCAAAGGAAGTACTCGCATCTTGATGACCTCGGAGTAAGTCCCCTCGGAAGTCTCGGCGGTCAGCTTGCCGTAAGCGACTTGCGCAGAGGTCTGCACTGACCCATCCGCGAGGGTAACGTTCAGCGGCATCCCATTAGCGCGAACTGTGAGGTTCAATCTCTTGACGCACTCACTGGAGATGAATTCATCCGAGGCACCCGAATCCACCAGCACGCGCACTCGCTGTCCCTTCAGCAAGGCCCAGAACACCAATAGCAGCGTTCCCTCTTTGTCCCGAATCGCAGTCAGCTGACTGTCCTGGTTCCACATTACTTGACCATCGCGTCGCAGATGTGCACAGATGGCTGCTCGCACTGGGTGATGCAAAGGTACGCGCTGCTTAGACCGGATAGGTCTTGTGCGCGGTGGTGCAGGCTGCGAACGAGGATCCGGACCAAAGTACCATCCACCTTCCAGGTCGCGATCTGCTTGTAGCTGCCGCTCCTTAGCGCGTCGCTCTTGTCCCTGAGCGCGTCGTCTGGCGCGGCTCTGCGTGCGACTTTCCAGAGGGTAAGAGCGAAGAGGTTGGATGGACATCTTCTCCTCCTCTTCCTCCCCAGCGCTGTCTTCTGGTTCGGACTTTTGAGTGAACGAGGGGGGTTCTTCTTCCCGCGGTGCCGCCTGGGCGTTGGTGACGTTCGCTGGTGCTGCCACTGCTTCATTACCTTCCAGGATCGGCCGCAGACGATGGCGTTGCTGTTTCTGAATGGTCAGTAGCAGTTCCAGGTGGGTTTCCTCCTGGATGGTTTTCAGGGGAGTCGGCTCCACTCCTTCTGTCACCGTTGTCAGCACACTTGGGTTGTTCTCCGATCTGGCGGCGGCCAGCTGTCGCTCCATCAACTGCTGCGTGAAGTTGAGCGACCGCTGGGAGTCCTCGAGGTCAGAAATGTCCCCAGAAGTTGCGGGCTGAGAACTGGATGGAGATAAGGTCAAATCCAGAGTTGTCGCGGGATTCGCATCTGATGGTTCCGCTGAGTCCAGGGAGAGTGAATCACCACTTGCTGTTGAGGGTAGAGCCAGGTGAGCAGCCTCCTCCGCTGCTTCCCTTTCTCGCTGGTTCCATTGGTGCACCCTGTATAGACTGCACCATGCGTCTGGAATTCCTACATCTCCACCAGAACCTGGGATAGTACCGCACTCGGTCTCCAGAGATAGCTGAACTGCTCCTTCGGTTATCGTTAGGTCAGGGGTGACCTTCCCATGCCATCTGTACCAGCGGCGGCGATATCTGCGCCACCCTTCTGGTACCCATGCATTTCTCCATTTCTCATTCTCCTTTACCAGCGCTGCCGCGGCCATGTGCTCCGGGTGCGTCATCTCTCTCCAAGCACGCGTGCGATCCGCCAGTGACTCTGCTCGAAGTCCTGGTGGTTCATCTCCCAGCCTCGTAACCTCTGCCTCATGCTGCAGTCGGTCTCGTACCGTCTTCGGAGTTCTGCTGCGAGGTTTTCCAGTGCGCTTGCGCGCTGCACTCGTAGTGCTCTCTGCGCTTAAGGACGCCCTCTCTGCCAAGGCTGGACACGCTGCTGGTCGAGACGTCGAAGGAAACACCTCAGGTCGAAGTTTAAAAGGTGGGGGTTCTGAAGCTGGGCCAGTTTTTGAAGTTCCACCCCCTTCCTCCCCACTGTCGTCCAGAGGGTGTGAAACCGCGGGTAGCGTTACATTTTGAATCCGCTGCCTCAAGGCTCGCATACGCTCCACCGGAGCTTTTCTCGGTACCCGCGGTCGAGGAGTGTTCCGCCAGGGGGTGTTGAGTGGGTTGAAGGTCCACTGGGTCTCCTCTTCCTGACCCTCATCCTCATCCAGTGCTGCCAGTACTGATGCCTCAGGGTTAGGGTTAGGGTTAGGGTTAGGGTCTGTGGGGTCAACGCGGGGCGTTTCGCCACGCTCGCGTTGTGGAGCCCGATGGCGATCACCAGTTCCAAGGGAGCGATCTACACTGAACATAACGGGAGGCTTGGAGCGCTCAGGCGACGAAGTGGGTGACCTTCGTGGCGACCGCTGATGGCGCCGGGACACTAAGTGATGTTCTCGCCGGCCCTGCTCAGTGGAAAGGTTCGCTGTGTAAACAGCGGTACTGGTCAACGAGGGTTCATCCGGTAGGGTTCTGGTTCTGTCGAGATGGCGCTGTCGCCTCTGATCGGCAGACCAGGTGAATCCGTACCCTCGAGCGGCCAGAGGGTTGGGGGGTGGCGGAGGCTCTTCCTGGATATTCCCCCGGTTGTGGGCGAAGGCTGTACTCCTTGCCCAGGGGCGGTTACCCATACCGCCCTGTCGCCGGCGTCCCGCCGGCAGGAAGACACTCAGTCCTCCTCTTCCGCAGATTGCTGACCCGAGGAGGACGCTGCGGCCGATTCCTCGTTCTGAAAATACTCCAGCGCTTCCGCTTCCTCTTCCAAATCCTCCCATTCTGTTTCCAGCGCTGCGATATGAGATTCATTTGCAGCGCGGCGGCGTGCCAAACGAGCTGGGGCGTCAGCAATCCAGGCTCGTTTCTTGGCCTCGTCGGGACAGTTAGCCCATAAATGGGAGTCAGAGTTGCAGACGTAACATCGGCGTGGCGGCCTGGTCAATCCCGCCGGGCTGGGCGGCACGGCGTGCTGCACCCTGAGGTCGGCGGGGTCGGGGTCAGTAGCATCTTCCTCCCCAGCGTCCTGCACGGCGTTAAGTCTGGAGGACGAGCGACCATTCCTCCAGGCAGGACTTCGGTTCGCAGGTGCTGAGCCGGGAGAGGTTCGTGCTGCGGTCAGAGCTTCACTGCGCTCCAATTTGGTGGCCACAGTGATGATATGCTGCAGCGCGGTGGATCCGGGATGATTGCTTTCCCAATCCGCTGGACTTTGCAGATCCAACCGATCCTCAATAAGGCGATCCATGACAGCTTGCTTCAGTCGCAGTCCAGACCAGAACCGATATAATAGCTGCTGTTGGCTGATGGCGTGGCAGTTGGGCATGGCGTCTGCCAATAACTGGACTACCTCGTGCCAGGATACCAGACGAGTAGCGAACAAACGCGCAGTCTCTTCTCGTCGCTGCGCCATGCGCATCACTGTCCCCGCTAGTCCTACCAGCGCGATGTCATCCAGTACGCTCCTGGCTACGTCGGCCAGGAAAGGCGCCAAAGTGGCGTAACGCCGGTTCCAGGCCTCCGAGTTCATCATCCCACCTTGCTTGAGAAAAGTTAGGGATCGCGGCTGTAGTTTGCGTTGAGCCACTTCCTTCAAGCTCTCCGGCATGGTGATCATGGTTAGGTCTAGGCGATAAGCACTCATGCGACCCAGGGCGAAGGTGACTACGCCCATTGACAGAAAATTGACCAGCGCTTCAGAAAAAGGTGGAAGCGCGGCAATATCTGCGTCAGTGGTGATTAGGTCTGCGGAGGAGGGGTACATAGGAATGTCTCTGATCAGCTTGAGCACATCAGCCACTGTCTTGGATTCTCGGTAGACATCACTTGGGGAAGCCGCTCCCTTAAGATCGTGGTGCCCTGGGAATTGAGAAAGGCGCTGGTCTACTGGCAGGAGTCCCGGGGCCGCTGGCAAGGAATTTCCAGGCGATCTGTACTCTGCTGCGCTGGGAACACCGGAGGGAAACCGATTGACGCCCAGTCTAGCCGGGACTGTGGCGGGAGTTGGTTGGTTGCCAGCCGCCATTCCTCTAAACAAGTACGCCTCGGAAGATGAAAATGCTGCCCAGATTTGGAGTCCCAGGGGGTCAAATTCTGTCAGCTCGGACTCTAAGGCATTTTCCGCGATGGTTACCCATGAGTACAAGGGCAGGCGTCTCTGCTGAGTTCCAGTACGGCTTTCCGCGCAACGCCGCGCTTCATCCACTTGCGTTTTCTCCACTTCCAGAGTGAAAGCGTCACTGTCCTCAATCTCAGTCAGGCGCACAGGAGTATGCACTGACCCATGCTGCGCCAGGTCTTGGATGTCCACTCCGATGTGCCGCATAGTCATCCAAATCCGATTGGTATCGGTTATGAAGTGGCTGGCGCTTCCAGGCATGGTTGGCAGTCGGTAAGAGTATTGTGCCTCAGCGCCGTGGCTGACAGTAACTGCGGAGGAAGAGGACAGGTGATTTCTCAACCAGACGGAGGCTCCTTCTAAAGTCCATAACAACACGTCTAGACGCCGGTGTCGTGGTTCACCATTGTCTGAAGGCGGGGGCGAGTTTCCTGGTGACGGTTGATCAGGCTCAGCGGAGTCAGAGGGCGATGAGCCGGTAGCCGGTGGCTCTGGCTGAAATGGTGCCGGCGCCGGATGAGCCGGTGCCGGAACCGGCTGGGCCGGTGCTGGAGCCGGTTGAGCCGGGGCGGGAACCGGTTGAGCCGGTGCTGGTACCAGCCAGGGACCTGATCCAGCTGCTGGCGCCGGTGCACCTGGTAAACCGCTCGCCCATCCTAAGGTGTGCTGGTAGGGCGTCATAGGTGGAGCGCCCACTGCTGGGAGAACTGAAGTCAGATGTGGATAGTGTTGGAGCACTTGCTGATGCAGATTTTGCATGTACTCTGATACCTCTAACATCATCTGATTCTGCATTAGGGATTGATGCTGAGAGTTCAGTGCGGGGACAGAGGCATCTGAGGGCGTTCTGGCTGAGGCGGGGTCAGAGAAGAGTGCTCAGCGCTGTTCTGCCAGGCGCTGCTGGTTCTGTTCCCATCTCTGATGGCGCCTCTCCCGGCGAGAAAGCTGGTTCACTGAGTCTGAGTTCAGAGGTAAGTTTCTGACTGGAATTCTGCTGAGGACATCTGCTTGAGATGGGGGTCGATGACTGGTAGGTTGCGGTTAAGATGCGGCTGGTAGGCTGCGAGTCCAATGCTACGCCTGAGTGCGAGGTCTGCGTAACTGACTGAGCTGACTGGCTGCTCCGTAGTTGTTGAGGTCAGCGAGGTAGTCAAAGGTCTGGACTCGCGGTTCAACAGGGACTCGGGCATATCCGTAGTTGTTGAGGTCAGCGAGGTAGTCAAAGGTCTGGACTCGCGGTTCAACAGGGACTCGGGCATATCCGTAGTAGTTGAGGTCAGCGAGGTAGTCAAAGGTCTGGACTCGCAGTTCAACAGGGACTCGAGCATATCCGTAACCGTAGCCGCCTCCGTAGTCGCCTGAGTCAGTGAAGTTGCCTCGCTGTCTATTTCGGACTCGAAAGTCACCGATAACCTTGCCATAGAGTCACCGATCACCTTAGGTTCTGTAACGGTATCGGTAATCGGTGAGGTCAGCGAATGCTCAGAACATGCTATGCTTATGTGGCGTGGGCCACCTGTCAAGCCGGAGCCACCTGTCCTCCCCGCTGCCCCCACCTCCCCGTAGCTTGTTGAGGAGGGAGTTGGATGCATTGAGTGTGCCATGAGTTCGCCAGCCATGCTTTGGTGCGTGTCCTCTGACCTCCCCGCTGCCCCCACACCCCCTTGGTTAGGGCGCGGAGTCCAGGCGAGATTCTCACCCGGCTGCTGGCGCTTTCGCCAGTTGGCCCCATCAGAGCGGGAAGGAAATTGACGAAGTCCTGGTTTCTGCTCATTCGCCTCATTCTGCATGTCCTGCTCACATGCTGCAATTTTGACCTCGGTCATTTCGCGCACGACGATCGGGTCGCGAGGTGGTCGGTCAGCCGGTAGAGGTTGTCCCACAGAGGCTGCTCCCGCGGACTCAGCCTGAAGCGCGTTCTCGCTGAATGGCGTGGGCAGCTGGCCGTGCGGGGAGGTCATCACCGTAGCTCCAGACCAAGTGTGTGGAGTCCTGTAGGGGTTCAAAGGACTTCGCGGTCTTGGAGCTGGAGGACTCATGTCGCGCCTCCGTGGTGGGCTCCTGCGGCGCGGCGGTGGCGGGGTCCGGTCTCGAGTCCGAAGCGGGCTTCGCTGGCGCGGAGCTGGAGGGCTCAGGTCGCGGCTTCCTGGCAATCGCAGGATGCCAGGGGAAGGAGAGGTCAAGTTGACATACCGCGGGGGAGTCGCCCTCATGTTTCGCCCTGCACCAGGGGTGTCAACAGTCAGCACCCTTGGTGACGCCGCTCTTGCATGACGCAGGGGCGGATTAGGGCGCGGTTTAGGTACCGTTACAGCCTCCTCCAGGGAAGGTGTCACACAAGCAGTTCCAGAGTCCAGAGCCAGAGGAGTCACGCTGTTAAACTCAGGAGCATCAGCTGACAGGGTCGACTTCTTCTTGGGTATCTGGAAGTTTGGCGCACCTGCTGCTGTCGCAGCCGGTGGCGGCTGACCCGGAGAGGGCGCCTTGTAGGTGCCCTTCGCCCCCTTGCCAGTGGTCCCAGTGGCTGCAGCACCTCTCGTGCTGCGCTGGCTGGCCTGTCGTCCCCTTGTACGCCGAGGAGTCGACGTAGGCGACGTTGGAGGTGAGCGTCCCGTGTTAGCGTTTTGCATCATGTCGAAATTAAGAGTGACAAAGTGCAAATCTGACCGTTGGGGAAGGCAAATCTGTCCAATTTGGCAAATCCCCCCAGAACACTCAGAAAAATATTTCCTTGTAGCAGTGGAAGTCGTGGTGAATAACGAAATATGCTTTCCAGAGTGAAATGCAAGTTTTGGTGGCCAAATTTCAAAAATGGAGTGTCGATCGGCAGTTTGGCTAATTTCATCTTGGCGGCCATCCCGGAGCAATCCAGACTAATTGGCCAGGACCCAGTATTGGAGACTATTTTTTTCCTTCAAAAGATATAAAAAAAATGGAAAACTATCCTTCTGGGCTCCCGTTTCCTTCTATGTAGTCTGCTGGGCTCAAATTGGTCTAATTTTTGCTCTGCCGTGCCGGTTGGCCATCCGAATTTAAAATGTAGCGATCTATGAGGACCCAGGTCTCGGGGCCAGGTTCCAAACGACAAAAAACTATCAAGAAACGTCTAGAATTTTTGTGCCTACGTTAAAACGGTCTCCGAGGTCCTCTTTTTCTCAATCTGCAACTGATCCACTTTTCACTCTCCGTTCGGGTCAATCTGGCTGTTAATCCCGGTAAATCTGAGTTGCTGGCGGCTTCTTTTCCCACTTTCTGACCACTTTGCAGCATAACAGTTTTGAAAAATCGCCTGTTTGCATGCAGGGTGAAAGTCAGGGGGCAAAAAGGGCGCAGAGCAATACCACTTCCAAGTGAAGACTTCTTGAGCACGTGACTGTATCCGAGCCTGAGCTCAAGGGTCAGTCAGAGGTAAATCTTGCTTCAATCTTGGGGCACAGGTCCGTAGTCGGCAATTTTGCAGTGTACAAAATTGCAATGTTCTGATACCAGTTGAACAAGGCTACAATTCAAGCAATTGCAATATCTTTATGGCAGGAAAGATTGACCAGTAAATTAACAGGTTGAGCAACAGCTCCTCCAAATAGTTACTTCAAGTTAGAACAGCCTCCAAATGGGCAATATTCAAGTCTTATACTTTCAAGGCGCGCAGTTCATATTCTCTAATCGATCTGTCCCATGTCGGTTGGCATATCATCATCTGCCACCTATACAAATCCTAATCAGAGAATCTGCATTTGGACAATCCTAATCAAGACAGTTGATTTCATTGTCCCTTGCTGATCTTTGCTTTCTTCCTACGAGGAGCCACGTCAAGCCCTTCTTCTTCATCCCTGTCACTTCTTATGGAATACTTCAATTGAGTTATATACTCATGTGTCCAACATCTCGGATATTTCCTAGGTTGCCTCTTCGTCTCTTCAGACACCCCAGCCTTATTCTCACCCATTGAAGTCAATCGAGTATCTGACCCATAAGGTTTCTTCGGTGGTGCATGAACAGTCTCCACCACAGAGGCTGGGGCATCCTCAGATATGGCCTCAGACTTCTGCTCGGTAATAGGCTGATCATGGGGCTGAACAGGTGAGGTCGGGGAGGTGCCCTTTGGTACCCAGTGAAGTTCACCCTTCTCATCCATGATCAATTGCAGTCCCAGTCTCTTCAACCTTCGAGCTTCCGCTTGTTCTTCAGCATCGTCAGCTACCAAGTCATCGAACTCGCTGACGTCATCCTCGGTGTCATCATATTCAGGCGAAGTTGGCTCCCATTTCGGACTGGCAGTGTCCATGTCATGTATGACACCCGCGTCATCTTTGTCATCCGAATCTGGTAGCTTCTCCTTACTGTTAGTGACACCTGCGTCATCATTGTCATCAGAATCTGGTAACTACTCCTTACTCCAGGACACAGCGCCTGTACCCGAATCTTCACTGTTCGTAGACGCTGAGTGTGTAGGCTTACGCCCCTGGTAGGGAATTCCATGATATTAGTCATCGTCAATCACAATCGTCGGATTCCAGTACGCGATCCCAACGCGGCTAATCGGTAATGAGAATGGCGCTACCGGCGCCTTCAACTGAGTGGCGTCTTCTAGAAACCAGCCGCCGCCCCTATTACGCTCCCAGCGGCGTAGCGCACCAGAAGGGTGTACGATAATATGCTGCCAGCTATAATCAAGTCCAGGCTTTCGCTCCCCATAGTACGAAGTCAATGGCTCGGGAGGCCCCTTCCGAGCCCATTGCCATCTCACTGCCCCAGTATGCATAAATACAATATGCCAATCGAATGGCTTGGCCGGGCTATTGTTCCCTGGCACACTCTCAATGCGTTGCTTTTTGGTTTCCCATTCCTCAGGCCCAGTTTCCAGCTTCCTTTTCAGTCTTTGTATTATGTTGGTTTCCCCCGTTATTTTTTCCTCTCGTACTTTTCTTGTTACATGGTTAAATATTGCTTGGTGTCCTTCCAGTTGTCTTCCCGTGGACTCACAGATTGCTAGCAACGTTACCGTGTCTGTGTTGTCGTGGTTTAAGCCGTATTCCCCCTCTTCACATGCCTTTTTGGCTACCTCATCCGCCATTTCATTTCCATGTATCCCCACGCGTGCTTTGACCTTGTGTAGGGCCACCTTTGTCCCTTCCCCGTTGAGCATTTGTATTTGCTTCATTATTTTCCACAGTATATCCCGGTGTACGTGCCTTTCCAGCGTGTGTGGCCTTCTTTTCATGTTCTGTATTTGGTAAAGTGAGGTTAGGCTGTCCGTGCATATGCTCACTTTCTCCTTTCCCGTGTTTGAGTCCAGCATTAGTGCCATATATATGGCTGTGAGCTCTGCCCTGTTGACAGTTTGGCAGTGTCCTATCCACCTCTGTATGTGCTTCGTTGCATGTTCCCCTCTTGGGTCCCATACGCCTGCCGCCGTTACTTCCTCCGTTTCCCCGTTTTCTTTTTTGACTTTCCTCTGGCTTCCATCTGTGTAGACCATATCATTCCTGTTGTGTCGCCTTTCAGGCTCTGGGTATCCTTTCCCGTTGCTGTCCCACTGGCTCTCGGGTTGTGGCTCGGCTTCCTCTATTTCACCCCGTTCCCACTGCAACCACTGGTCCCCGTTTTATACGTCTTCCTCTGTCGTGTGCGGGTCCGTAAATTGTAGTGCCCATCTTCTGAGTGCGTCCCTGTTTATTTCCTCCCTGCTCCACGTATTGTTGGCCCTTAGTACGTCCGTAGTCGTGGGTCTCGGTCCCTTGTCCCCTCCTCTGTGTTCCCCTTCCCTCCTTCTGTCTTCCATCCAGCGGTCAATTACCTCCTCTGTGTGGCTACCCAGCTGTTCCCCTGGTAATGCGTGCATCACAGGTAGTTCGTGGTTCGTCCATGGTGACGGGTCTATGACACAGTCTTTCTCCCATTCCGTAATCGACCTGGGCTGCCTGTCCGTGTCCCTGAGTGTAAGGGGCCTATGCATGTAGCACGCCCTGCCTATCGTCCTGACCTTGCTTTGTGGGCGCTTGAGAAGGGCCTCGCTGAATATCCCGTGGGTTTTAAGCGCGTCTGGGCAGAACTTCTTCCATCCTGCCGCGTTCGCCACTACCAGTATCCTCATATTCCAGCTGCATTGCTTGGGTTTTTGTAGGTTGCCTTGCATCCAGTGGTCTGGTGGTAGGAAGGTGAACTGCCCTTCCTTCACCTCTAGCAGCTCATGTACCCGGTATCCCATGTGCTTGTTTAGCAGTTTCCTGTACGGGCTTTTGGCATATGTGGGGTATATCCCTACCCCTAGGACGGGTTCAGCCGTTTTCGTGGAGTTTATCGCCTTTTTCAGTGCCCTGTAGAGGTCCCCCGCCGTATATTCCGGGTTGAATTGGTAGGCCCCCAGCTGTTCCCATTGCGCCTCCCAGGCTGAGCCCACAGCACCGAATACTGAGTCCCTTGGGTATTGCGAGTAGTACGTCTCGGTGTTTTTATGTACATTGAGCGGCGAGGCAAAGACTTCCGTCTGGACTCCCATGGCTGTTTGTACTGCCTCCATCATTTCCGGGGGAAAGGTCCAGTGGTTTTGGAGGTTCCTTTTTCTGTGCTTCATCTCCGCTTTGCTGGAGTATCTTATGAGCAGCTGTGCAATTTCCTCTTCAAAAGTGTCCACTAGTATTTTATGTTCCAAATTCAGTTCCAGCCTTTTGACCAATTGTTTTTCCGTTGGTCGCTGTGCCGCGCTGTCCCCTACTGCTTCGGCAAATCTGTCGTATAGTTCTCGAACCTTTACCGTGCTTAGTGTGCCTATCAGGCTTCCGTCGGGTTCGTAGCAGTACGTGGTGCCGCCTTCCGTGCGCAGTTGTCTGTCCTTTATGCCTGTAACGTGCCGAATGTCCTGGTCTGGGTTCGTTTCCCTTGTGTATACTTCTAGGTGGGTTACCTCTTTCCAGTACCTCTGTTCGTTACTTGGTTGTCCTGCCAGTATTTCGTCAACTGGCTCGCGTTTGGCCCTTTTGTCTTGTTTGTTGCTTTCCCATTCTTCCACAAGGTTTTCCCATTCTTGGTCCGAGGAGGGGTTGTGTGTGAGCAGGTGTGTTCTTATTGTTTCTTCTGTGCTCCATGTCGTCTGTTCATTTCCTTCGCCATCCGTCCACCGTGTTTCATATTGTGTCACTTTCGAGGTCACATCGGTGTAGTTTTGCAGGTATTGTCTACTTGCCAGCATCCTAGTAGGCGTGTAGGTTCCCTCCTGTCCTGGTGTTTCCATCGGGTCCTCTATTTCCAGCTTCCCGCCACTCGTGTTACCTGTTCCCCTTGGCTGAAGGTTCCCCATTCCGGAGGTGTGCTATGTGTTGTCAGTCCACTGTAGGTCCCTTTTTGCAAGTCGTAAATCTCTCGCATTTGGGCCCATACATCTATAGCCGTTAGTAGTTCGTCTTGTTTTCTTATCCCTCCAGCTGGTAACCACACATGTGCTTGCATGTCTTGGCGTGTTATCGTGAGCATCACCATTCCCCATTTTTCTTTGTCTCTAATTGCTATTTGAGTTCGGCCGTCTGTTCTCAGCTTTTCCATTGTTTCGCTTATGAGGGTATCATTATCTTCCTGCAGTGCTTGGAGGGCTTCCCCGACTTCCACCAGTGCCTGAATACATACCCCTTGTTGTCGCATTATGTTCTCCACTCGCTCCCTTGTGTAGTCCCGTGTCATTTCCCTCATGAAGGCATCAGCCGCACACTTACCTCTGGCTTGCTTTGTCTGCACCTTAGTCTTTTCCGACTCAACTTCTCTGACCACCTCAACTTCTTTAGTGCCCTGTTCTGTGTGCAGTGCGTTCTCCCTCATAACCGAACCAAAGATGAGCCGCCCTTATCTTTGGTCTGAATTTGTCCCTGCACCTATTTGCTATTTCGGCAGTGTGCAGCATGGCGCATCTGCTGGTCTGGAGCGTGTTCGTGTACACATGCTGTACCCATGCTCCGTTTCGTTCCTGTAGCCATTGCTGCCACAGCTCTGTAATGTATATTACCCAGACGCCGCAGTTGTATGCGTCATATTGGTGCTTGTCATACATCAGCGTGGCCCGGGACTCTTGGCATTCCATTACTTCCTTGTTATCCTCCACCCATCCGCTTATTGCTGCTTTCAGCTCATCCGCCATTCCCATTTGCTTTGGGGCAGTTTTCCTTCGCGTCTGCTTTTCTGCACCCATCGAGTCATACACATAGGCCTGCAGCGTGTGGTTATCCCCCGTGCCGCAGACTCCTATCATTAGCAACAACCAGTGTCCGTTCCCTATTACGGGTATCTGGGTGCCGCCCCCTTTGGCAACTTTCCTCCTTATCATCTCCAGGATTTTCCCGTCATTCTCCTTAAGTTTGGGAATAATACAGCGATTCCCAAGTATATTCCTACACTCAGGTAGTTATCTAGGAATCGGAAATGAATAAATATACCTTTGTCGGAATTACTATTGACGCTAGTGAGTGAGCTGTGGCTCTTCAGGAAGTTCCACTATGTGCTTGCTTGTGAAATTGTTGCATATAGTGCGCACCTGATTGAATTTTCTTGTGGGGATGCTTTGATCTCATCATAGCACACTTGTACCCGGGCCTGTTTGATTAAACTTTATACGAGCCCAGTCCATTATGGTGCCGTACACATCAAGTTCATATTGCAGGCGTACACAGCTGGAGGAGGACTTTGTGGATGGCACGTGCCGCGATCATGGATTTCTCTTCACCGTTCCAAGATTCTTGCACACGTTTTAAAGGAGGAAGCGGCAAGCCCGCTGCACTTGTAGCAACGAATGCTATTGTTCATTTTGTCTCTATAAACATGAAAATGTAAAATCGCCATTAGACGACATTCAGCACACATATCACCAAAAATGCAGAATATTTTCCATGTTTGTTTGCGTTCATGGAGACCAACACTAGTTTTATTGCAATATTAGCAGTTCTGTGCATTAAATTTTCGCAAAACATTTCAATGCAGATTGCACAAAATGTTTATGAACTTGACAACTTTTACCTTGCACATCACAACAAAAGTAAAAACTCTCTCCAGAACTGCACGACCTTCATGCCGAGGTCTCCAGTAACCAAACAAACACCTATGCGCACAATATCGGCCTTATCGCACTCACAAGAACTGGAACATGATAAATTGCCTAAAAAAACAAGCAGTGGTTCTGTGTTCTGATAGTTCACTGGAAATAACGGAAAGGAAAAAACCTGCAAGTCAATACACTTGATATGGATTGCAGAAACGAAGGCTATGGCAAGTTTCCCTGGTTCACAGTCCCCTGCTCACACAAGTGCCTCTGCTGTCGAACCCTCTGTCCACATATAGTATGTCGACATACAGAATATGTGCCTTACAAACTTTTGGATAAATGGGGTCCGCATACGGAATAAAAAAGCATTAACTGTGTATGTACTGGCAAATTCCCTGAGACAGCCAATATCTGAAAGTATGTTACTGAGTCCCCTTCTTCTTCCCCATCAGTATACGGGACAAAGATAAGCTCAATGCACAACTCGATCCATCTAATGAACTTATCTTGCAAGACGCTTTAAGCAGATTTTGGTTCAGATGATATCAGTAAACAATCAATTTATGTGAGTGTACACGTGTTAGTTTAATTCAGCCGAAATTTTTGTTGCCACTTTTACCTTGTGGGATCCAACCCTGAGTACAACAATAATTACCCACAAAATAGTGTGAACAAATGTCACACGCACGCCCATCTATCCACGCCGCACACGCACACGCGGGCCGCGTATGTAATTTTCGGCATTTTTTTGAAAAAGAATGTTTTTGGACCCGATTTTGGGGCGCCCTACTAGCTAATCACTTTCCATCACTCGCCGT